>MU864990.1:109009-138833 GCA_033576145.1 Cladorrhinum samala
TTTTAAACTACTGCACAATTTACTCGTACTTCGCATTGTGGATTTTCGTGAATTTCTTGTTAATTTGTTCTTTTTTTTACTCCATGGCCAAGTCCCCCCCCCCCCCCCCCCAAAAAAAAAAAAGAAAAAAATCTTTGCCTCGCTGCTCTCGAACGACCTGATAAATAGATGAATCTTTTTCTCCAGAATCCTGTAAAACCGTAATAAAAGGTCAAGAAAGACAAAGAACGATATGATCCTCAGCTTCTTGTTTTTAGGTCAGCTAGATTTTAACGTGCCTGGAATATTATTTCTAAATTGATATCATTCCCCTTGTACACCTTGTCTACCAATACTCCTCTTACATTATTCCTTTACGTTTTCTTGAAATAAGCCAACAGCTATTTGAGAGGCCCCTGGGAACAGGACGGTAAAACGTCCGAAGCCCCTACTTTCTCTTTCCATTTATAAACCCGATTTCAACAGATAGAGCCCAGTCTAGGTCAATTGGAGCGAAGCCATCCACGTTATTCCGAGTTTCCTTATCGAGTACCTACCTGCCTACGTAGTTCTTGTCAACAAGTCACATGTTTAGGTATCAATGCCATGCAAGGAAGCGGCCTCATCTGCATAAGGTAGGTAGGTAAGGTACCAGGTATGTACCTACAATAAATGCTCCTGAGTGCGACCACACACATCCACCTGCGGCTCCAGTCGAATGGTACGGTACCTACCTTACCTAGGTACCTACCTATCACCACTTTCCGGAATCCTGGGACTCAAGCTTGCAGGTGAGATGGCTGCCCAAATTTGGCACTCCTCAAAGGGACTTCTCAAGGCCTGCTACTACTAGATAACCCCTTTGCATCTCAACTTGCGGCTTTAACATATCTTTGTGAGGGATACTATAAAGTCTGGCTTGGCGGCCAGTATTCCGGCGGATTGCTGCCATGCATAGATAGGTAAGCAATACGGCCCGGCTATCCGGATCTCACCCAACAAGGTTTCACGGGAAGGATCCCGAGTTTATCGATACCATCTATCCGACCATAGGGAGGATAACGGACAAGCCGGCTTGGATTATACAGAGGACTGGGAAAAGTACCTAAACGTATCTCTCTTACTGTGATATGATTGTAACGGCATTGATTCACGCGTTGAAGTAAATTAGGTAACATTTCAATTCTCTCCATTTGGCAGGTACGAAGTGTAAAGGCTCGGGGTTGCGAAAAGAGGAGGAAACTTGATATCACTCATCCCTATTTAACAGGTCAAAACATCCCGAAAGCAGCTAGTTATCGCAGACCAAAAACATTGCACCCATTATTGATTCGCTTGAATCCGCTCCACCGTGTCCCTCAGCCTCTTGGCCGACCTGGTGATGCTAGCTTGCTCGTCACTATCTAGCGTCATCTCGATCGTCCTCATGATTCCCTCCCTTCCGAGGATCGCCGGCAGACTGAAACAGCAATTGAACTCTGACTGGAAATGGCTGACGGGCCGAGCATCCCTCTTGTCGCAGAGAACCGAAGAGCAGATGCTGGATACGATGGAGCCGAGCCCAAAAGGCGTCGCTCCCTTGGCGCAGATGACGCTCTCCGATCTATGCTTGGACTCGTTTTCAAGGTCGGCCCGCTTGAATGCGTCGCGGGGGAAGAACTTATCAATAGGCTCGCCGTTGATCGTTGCTGTCGACCATGCGACAACCTGGAAATCGCCATGTATACCTAACACGGGCAGATGTATTGAATCAGCAGCAACCTGAATTCGATTAGCCAGGCTTTTTTTTTTTTTTTTTTTTTTTTTTTTTTTTTCCAAGATGTAGGAACTGGTAACGCACTTTGGCTTTATCCGCCAACAGCCCGCGGATCCGCATCGAATCCAAAGATGTACCCGAGCCGAAGACTCGAGATTTGGAAAGTCCAGAGAGCTCCTGGGCGATGGACGTGAGCAGATCAACGGGGTTCGAGACGACGAGCACGACTGTGTCGGGCCTGAATGGCGTCATTGCTCTGACGACGCTCCGCATGATCGAAACGTTGCGCTGTGTGTGTTGGACATTGGTTTCACCTGAGTAAGTTGCAAGACCAAAAAGTATGAGCGCGCGTTTCTCGGGATGCATCCCGAAATGTCGACCGTGGGCAAGGTACGTACCGATGGACCACTTGGAACCGGCAGTGATGACTACCATGTCGCACTGGCCTGCTTCGTGGTGCGTGGCCGCGCGCACGCGCGTGCCGCTGTTGATGCTGTAAGCCACGTCGGAGAGATCGCGGACCTGCGCGTCCCTCCAGTCCGTTTTGACGTCGACCAGGAGCAGCTCCCCGGCGACGGAACCGAGGATAAGCGCATAGGCAGCCGCGGCGCCGACCTGGCCGACGCCGACAATTGCAATCCGAGCAGTGGGGTTTGTGTCTCCGGGCAACATTTTCGACTCGGCCTCATTTGACAGTCGCTTGAGTCGTGCTCCGGAGCGAAAGGACGGATGGTGAGGGTTTCTGCCACTTGTAATTAAAGTGCCTAATGTTGCGGAGCGGGTGGATTGGAGTATGACTCCTGATCTCACCATGACAAAACAAGGCATCACTTTGAGGGTGTGCAGCCCATCTTGGCGTCACGTAAATCATACGACCAAGCCGGAAGCTTTACATCTAGCTGACGTAACGAAAGTATCAGAGGCGTCCGGGAATGCAGCTGAAAGTTACCTAGGTACCTATGCAATCTTTGTGTAACTCAAATTGATCCCTCTTTCCTATCACAAGTTGGCAAGCGCTGTGCCAACAGATTCCGGATGGTAAAAAAAAAAAAAAATTAAAAAAAAAAAAAATACTGGGCCATAAGTAAGGTAGGTAATATTCAAAGTCACGCAACGAAAGGAGAGAAACCTCGATTCGCAGGCGGGTTCAATGATTATAAAAAGTTGGTGCTGGCACCCCTCGGCCCGGAGCTGCCATGAGGAGTCACGGTGCCTACGGCGCGTACTCGCCAGACCCGATCCCGATGGGTTGGGTTTGGTCGAGTCGGCGCAATACGTCACAGTGACCGGTCTGGTTAAGGTAGGTTATATACTTACCTGCAGTAATAAACATTCAGATCTGACGGCAGATGACGAAGTCATACGAGGCCAAGGTTTTTTCCCCCCCAATCTATTTCCCGCGTTGGAACTGGCTACCTAGGTATTTTAGGGAAAGGGTGTACGGATCTTTCGACTGCGGGGAAAGTCCGTTGGTTTTGGGATTGACCGAGTGTGCGCTCGATGATGTCCGATCTCTCACCTGCCGGATGCTCATCTATAGGCCTTAAGCTCCCTTTACAATAAAGAAATGCTTCTTCATATGAGCCCTTCAATGACTCTATTCACAACTCGGACATAATTCATTACATGAAGAACCCACGATTCCCGCAGGAGCCCGATTCCAGCAAACGGTATAACTTTTTCTTTTCGGTGAATACATCAGAGGGCCAAAGTCTACGAGATGAACGCCGCCGACAGCGCCGGTACCCTGGTCCGTGGTTTCGAACATCTGACGCGCGGTGATGTCGCCTTGGTAGGCGGCAAGAATTCCTCCCTCGGCGAGATGATCGGTGCTCTTGCAGCCGAGGGAATCGCCGTGCCACCTGGCTTTGCAACGACTTCAGAGGCGTATTGGCAGTATATTGACGCAAACGGCATCCGCGAGAAGATCGCTGCCCTGGTTGCGGAATGGCAGTCGGACAAAGCGAGTCTTGCCGAGACCGGCCATGCGGTGCGACGTCTGTTCCTCCGCGGTGCCTGGCCAGAAGATGCGGCAACCGCAATCAGGACCGCGTATCGGCAGCTTTCAGAAAAAGCGGGAATTGAGAACCTGAGCGTTGCCGTTCGTTCCAGCGCGACAGCCGAGGACCTGCCTGACGCAAGCTTCGCCGGCCAGCTGGAGTCTTACCTGAACATCACGGGCCAAGATGCGCTCCTGGATGCGTGCCGCCGCTGCTATGCTTCGCTCTTCACGGACCGAGCCATCAGCTATCGTCAGACCAAAGGATTCGATCACATGAGCGTTGCGCTTTCGGTTGGAGTGCAGCGCATGGTCCGCTCCGATGCCAGTGGCTCCGGCGTCATGTTTTCCATCGACACCGAGAGTGGCTTCGACAAAATCGTGCTCATCAGCGCGGCGTGGGGGCTCGGAGAGAATATCGTCCAGGGAACTGTCAACCCCGATGAATATCAAGTCTTCAAGCCGCTCCTGGGGGACGCCAGCCTGGTCCCGATCATCGAGAAGAAGCGCGGCGACAAGACGATGAAGATGATCTACGGACGCGACAAGACGCGGACCCGCAACGTGCCTACCTCCAAAGCAGAGAGAGCCGCGTTTGTGCTTGGCGATAGCGAGATCCTCCAGCTGGGGCGCTGGGCATGCGCGGTGGAGAGGCACTACGGGTGCCCGATGGACATGGAATGGGCCAAGGACGGCATTACTGGCGAACTGTTTATCGTCCAGGCCCGGCCAGAAACCGTCCACTCTCGCCGCGACTCTGCCATTTTCAAAACCTACGACGTCGGCAAGAAGGGCCGCGTCCTGGCCACCGGCGCTTCGGTCGGCAATGCGGCTGTCGCGGGCCGCGTGTGCCTGATCGAAACCGCCAAAGACATCGACAAGTTTATCGACGGCTCGGTTTTGGTGACGGGCGCCACCGACCCGGATTGGGTGCCCATCATGAAGCGGGCCGCCGCCATAGTCACCGACCACGGCGGCCGCACATCTCACGCCGCGATCGTCAGCCGCGAGTTGGGCCTCCCGGCTGTCGTCGGCACAACTCATGCCACCTACGTGCTGCACACGGGCCAGGACGTTACCGTGTCTTGCGCCGAGAGCGACGTTGGCTTCGTCTACGAGGGCATCTCCGACATCACCACCAAGACGGTGGATCTGGCCGGGCTGCCGGCGGTGCGGACGAGCATCATGCTCAACCTTGCGAACCCCGCGGCAGCCTATCGCTGGTGGCGACTTCCGGCCGACGGCATCGGCCTCGCCCGCATGGAGTTTGTCGTCACCAACGCCATCCAGGTTCACCCCATGGCCCTCGTCCACTTTGACCGGCTCAGGGACGCAAAGGCCAAGGAGGAGATCGCCCGGCTGACGGCCGGATACGAACACAAGCCAGACTACTTCGTCGACAAGCTGTCGCACGGTTTAGCGGCCCTCTGTGCCACTTTCTATCCCAAGCCGGCCATCATCCGCATGAGCGACTTCAAAACGAACGAATACGCCGGCCTCATCGGCGGCGCCGAGTTTGAGCCAAAGGAGGACAACCCGATGCTCGGTTTCCGCGGCGCGTCGCGCTACTACTCGCCGCACTACAAGGAGGGCTTCGCGCTCGAGTGCCTCGCCATCAAGCATCTGCGCGAGGTGATGGGCTTCACCAACGCTACCGTGATGATACCTTTCTGCCGGACGGTCGGCGAGGCCAAGAAGGTGCTGGAAGTTATGGCCGAGAACGGACTCAGGCGTGGCGACAAGGGCCTGGAAGTGTACGTCATGTGCGAGATCCCGTCCAATGTCATCCTGGCCGCCGAATTCGCCGACCACTTTGACGGCTTCTCCATCGGCTCCAACGACCTGACGCAGCTGACCCTCGGCATCGACCGCGACTCTGGCGAGCTGGCCGATTTGTTCGACGAGCAGGACGAATCAGTCAAGTGGATGATTGCACGGGTCATCTCGGCGGCCCGCAAGGCGGGCCGCAAGATTGGCATCTGCGGACAGGCACCGAGCGACCATCCGGCATTCGCAAAGTTCCTGGTCGAGGCCGGTATTAATTCTATTTCCGTCACCCCCGACAGCTTTCTTGCAGTAAAGCAGCACGTGGTTGATAGCGAGCGGGCGTAATCCTCAGTGTCTCTGTCTAGTGGGACTTCAACGTCCTGCCGTTGTATCTAGGTACCTAGGTATCCAAGGTAATACAGAGTGCTCTCGTGCTTTTCATTCATTTTCTCCTCAAGTCCGTACATCGTGTCTTCATTGACTTGTTTCTTATTACCTAATCATTACTCGATCAAAGCTTGCGTCCATTGTGTGGCAGAGTAAGCCCCCCTGAATTATGATGGATAAAAGTAGGTACCTATGTACCAGTCCTGGTTACCAGGTCGCTTTGTTCACGTTAATCAAGCAGTTCAATCCAACCTAATCTTGCGGAACCGCTGAAAGAACATCGTCATAACTACTTGGATAGATGAGAGTGCTGGTGTGCCCTGCATTTACCTAGACGGCATCATAAACGAGCGCCTCAGGGACATTGTTCGGAAGCTATAAAGTTTCAACAACTCCAAACTCGTCGTTGATACGGCTGCATTTGGCGCTCTATTTCAGCTAGCGACATGCAGTATTGCCAAGTAAGTTCCGATGGATGTGGTGTGTAGCGCAAAGTCCGCCTTTACCCTTAACCACTCTTTTATCAAAGGTATCATCGAGTAGCTTCAGAACTTTACTCCAAGGAGATAAGAAAACAAGAGATGTGTCGGTGCGCTACTGGGCGTCCGTCGTTTCTCAAATACCAGTCATTATCAACTACCTAACTGCTACCTTATGTGAAAGCCGCTTTGATCCTTTGTCTTTGATTTTTGTAAACAGCAAACGGCTGTGTTTTGTTACTTTTTTTTTTTTTTTTTTTAGAAAAAAAAAAAAAAAAGAAAAAAGAAAAGCAGGCCTCTTGACATCAGATTTTCTCTCAAGGTTCGCGGGATATCTTGACATATATTTATTCCATGATATGTTGTCATATTTGGTATGGTACTGGAAATGCAGACGGCCTCGTTCAACGTCAAGGTACGCCAGCTTTATAATGTATGTTTGCCCCAAACTCGAGCAGCATTTGAACGCCCGCCTCAAAGCCCGTGTCTATCGCTGTGTGAAGTGGCGTCTTGCTCGACGCATCGTAGCCGTCCAGAACGGCACGGTCTCCTGCGCAGTGTTTCAACAAAAGCCTCAGCAAACCCTCTCGGCGGTGCACTACCGCCCAGTGCAAGGCAGACCGTCGCTGCGTGTCAAGACTGCCAACGCGTGCACCGTGCGCCAGCAGCGAGCTGACAACATCTTCGTACCCGCCGATCGTTGCATGTATTAGGGGTGTCTGGTGTGCCTGTCAGCCATTCCTGGTCCTCTCAGGTTGCCTTGTTTTGACGCGCGCGTTAAATCACTGACCAGTCCTTCGCTGTCACTCTCGTTGCAGTCGATGTCGTGCTGCAATAGTACACAAACAATTCTATTGTGGCCTTTTTGCGCCGCAATATGGAGTGGGCTCTGCCATTTCGCTGCCCCGACTGCCGATCCGTTCTGTGGCGGCTGTGCTTGCGGCGGTTGCTGTTGCTGCGGCTGCTGTTGCTGAGGGCCGAAGTCGGCATCCGCGTCACCAACTTCGACATCATAATGGACCGGTGATTTGGAATATCCGTTATACAGTTGAGCAACAGCCGTCTCGGCCGATGACAGCGGCGTAGGTCGCGGTGACATGATGGCATCGACGTCTTCGGCGCCCGATGAGCTGTCCTCGCACGCGGGAAGCCCGCTGCCCATGTCCAGCGCGGTGATCATGTCCAGCATCATATTGTTGGGGTATCCCACGCTCAACGGGCAAAAGCCAAACTTTCCCGGGCGGAGCGGCCCCGGTGGACTGAACGCCGGCTCATAGCTGGCAAACTCGGTGATGGGATCGAAGAAGCCGGAGGGCGAGGGAAGCTCGTCGGTCGGCGTGGTATTCAAGACATGCTGTTCTCGCGGCCGTTGAGGTTCGTCTGGATCCGAGCTTTCTCGCGACTGTGAGGGTTGGTCGAGTACTTGTTGTTCATGTTGTTCTTGTTGTCGATGACGATGATGCTGTTGCTGTTGTTCCGCCGCCACCGCTGCTGCGACGGCTGCTTGTTGCTGCTGTTGCTGGTTGTGCCTTTCTGGCAGGGCGGGGTGAGGGGGTTAGATTAGGAAGACAAAGAACAAGAAATGCCAAGCCAGCTGAACTCACGACGGAATCTTCTCTGCGCCATGCGGTTCTGCAAACGGCGCTTCTCAATGTACTTTTCCCTGCTGGACTCCATAATGATGGGGGCTTCCATTTTTGCTCGCGATCGCCAGCGTCGGGGCGGGATCGTAGTGAAGACTGCCTATCTTACCCTCTCTCGGCGCGGGGCTGGAGTGCATCCGGGGGGGGGGGGGGGGGCTTGGTGAGGGGGAGGCGGTGGTGGGATATACTATAATATGCAGTTGTTGCGCTGCGCTGCGCTAGGGATGCGGGAGCTAGATAAGCGTTTAGGTTGTTGACTTCACCACCAAGCCTCGTGCTGATGCAATCCGCGATAGCGTTGGTTGGTGGTGCAAGAGCTGCTTGGAGGATTCGTCCCCTGTTCCCGGGCCCCCGCGAATAGGCATGGTCCGTGTGCCGTAAATGTGGGCGTGTTCGCCGCTGCGCCGCATCCCTACTGTACTGTAAGGCTTGCGAGAGGATGCGTAAAAAAAGGATTGATTGGGATCAAGAATGGATGGGATGGGGGACGGGATCGGGCTTTTTTTCTTTGTTGCTTTGGACAACTTCGACCGGAAGCGATGTCTCGCTGCAGCAGCGGTGTTGCTTGTCAGATATTAGCGCCTTGGCGGTTGGCGGGGTGGGGGCAGAGTGCCCGGAACTGGAGCGATAGGTGCCCTGTCTCCGGGCACCGTCCGGATTTAGCAGTCCCGGACACCCTCCGACCTACACAGTACCTACTTACAGTGGATAATGGTTATTACTCAGAACCTCCCACCCGCTGTAGGTAACCCCTCCAGCACGCCAAGCTTAACCTTATTTTGACGCATTTCAGTGACGAATCGTTGCAGTGTTGCAATCACTCCGCTGCAAAGACATGCCTTCCCGTATTGCCGTATTAATCTGGAGTGTCTGGGTACCTATCTACATGTTCCCCTCTAGCGCATCCCTGAAAAATGCTACAGTCGCTGCCACCATCTCCTTGGACCCCTCGCCGGTGGCAACATTCATGTGATCCTTGCCCCTGGCGAAGTATTCCCTCTTTGGAGCCTTGACGCGAGCCAGCGTTTCCCTCTGCTCCTCGGGCGGCGACACCGTGTCCAGCTCCGGGACGACCATCATGACGGGCGACTTGATCATCTCGACGTACTCCTTGGGCCGGAACAGCGCCAGTTTCTGGTACGTCTGCAGGCTGATGCGGCCGCGGAATGTTGGGTGTCCGGCGTCCATGGCCGCGTTCATCAGGTTGTATCCCTCGACGCCGCCTGGCATCCCGATGGGATTATCACCCTTGGCGTTGAAGGGGGGCAGCTCGTATGCCTCGTTGCCCCGCAGCTGGGAGACCCGGTCCTTGATGATCTGCGCAAAGGCCTTGTCTGCCCTCTCCGGCTTGACGTAGTGAAAGAGCGGACAGACCAGCACGACGGCTTTCGGTCTGCGGTCAACGGCAGCGCAGGTGGCCGTCACGGCACCTCCAAAGGACATGCCCCAAACCACGACTTTCCGTGGGTCGACCGACGGCAGGCCGGACACGTACGTGTAAATGTCTGCAGGGAGGCGCGGCGGCGGTGGCTGGCATGTCAGCAACATCACACCTAGTAGGTAGGTAGGTATGCATCCGGAAACGCTCACCAGACAAATCCTCGGCTAGCTGAAAAGGATTCAGCAGATTTCTCGGCTGTCCGCCGCTTGCGCCGACACTTCGCGCATCATACAGCAGCACGTTGAATCCGTGTTTCTGGAATCCCTCAGCCACCTCTGGCAGCGACATCTCCTTGACGCAGTTGAAGCCATGCGACATGATGATGGCGGGCGCGGGCCCGTCGACAGTGTAGAGCAGTGCCGAGATCTTGGTGCCATCGAGCGTCGTGCACTCGACCAGCTGGGGGCGCGGGAGAGGCGCCATGTTTTCCGTGATTGGGGAATTTCTCGACCAAGTAGACAAAGTGTGGAAGTTTACCTCCCTGATAATTACCTAGGTACATACCTACCTTAGTTATTATTTCGACGAGTTCGCATTGATCCCCATTCGATGTCTTCCATCAGCATGCTGCTGCTCACTGTGCATGAAATCATTGCCAGAATAGGCATTTACACTTGATCGTGTGTTGTTTGCCCCCGACCCTTGCCTTGAAGCACCCCGGCGTACCCTTGGCACGTTCTGCTGACCGTTTTAGGTCAATGCTGCTGGGCAAAGACACCCAACCAAAAATCCTGACCCCCACGCATGCCCACGGCTCCTTTGATACCATGGCCAACAGAGCCACGGCGGAATGATCCATCCGTCGGGTCATCATCCCTGTCAAACCTTCCAGAAACGCCTTCTTCCCGTTATTTTGCGCCATCGTCCCTTGGCCTCTTTTGCCCGCATCTGCCTTTGGGTCGGCCCGTATGCGCGAAGGATTCCCGGAAATACCACCGTTGACCGGCGAGACGGGTAACAAGAAAACAGCTATGCCATGCTTTAGAATTGCACTCATGTCATGGATTATTTAGGTAGAGTACTAGTTTACTCGCGATGTAAGCTGCTCGGTGGAGGTCACCGTCAGATGTACCTGAGGCATCTTCCGTAGGAATTTCGATGCCGCTGATATCCCAAAGCATGATTCATAAAAATGCTTTGTAAAAATCCGGTCGAAACATCACTTGAAAAATAGCTAGACACGGACTGAAAACGCCGACCTCAGCAATGGCGTGCCTGGATGAGATGACAAGGCAGTGGCTTCGGCTTGATTACGACCCCGCCGGCAACAGCATCACAATCGGGACAATTACAACCGCATTCGGTAGAACTGAAGGAATTTGGAAGATATTGTTAAACATTTGATCAATGTTTTTCTTCTTCTTGGTAGAAATCAATCTTTGCAACTTTGATCATCATCATATCATCAGCATCATCATCAGATCAAGCACCACCGAAAATGGCCAAGCAGCAAAAACAGCAGCTGGAATTCCCCATTGCTACCCAGCTCGGCAAGGGTCTCCGCCTTTTTTTCTACTCACAGCTCTTTGTCACCCCTCCATACCCGAAATCCTCATTTGCCGGCAAAACAGTCATAGTGACGGGAGCCAACGCCGGTCTCGGCCTGGAGGCTTCCCGCCACTTTTACCGTCTCGGAGCCGCCAAACTTATCCTCGCCGTGCGCACCGTCTCCAAGGGCCAAGCCGCAAAGGAAGACATCGTCCAGAGCGTCAAGACTCGCAATGACCCCGACTCCATCGAGGTCTGGCCCGTCGACGCCTCCAGCACCGAGTCGACCCTCGCCTTTTCGGGCCGCGTAAAGTCGACTCTTGACCGCTTGGACGTGCTCGTCCTCAACGCGGGCGTGCAGAACGAAACCTTTCAGCTGTCGGAGGGTTACGAACAGACCGTCCAGGTCAACGTGCTCAACACCCTCCTCCTGGGGCTGGACCTGCTCCCCAAGCTGAACGAGACCAAGTCGCGCTTCCCCGACTCGTCGCCGCACCTGAACTTCATC
This sequence comes from Cladorrhinum samala, assembly GCA_033576145.1. NCBI lineage: Eukaryota > Fungi > Ascomycota > Sordariomycetes > Sordariales > Podosporaceae > Cladorrhinum > Cladorrhinum samala. The sequence goes on from MU864990.1 coordinate 120,457, forward strand.
AGCTCCGACGGGCACCGCCTCACCACCTTCCCCGAGATCAACGCGCCAAGCGTCTACGACAAGCTGAACGAGAAGGAGTCGTACAGCATCCACCCCGTCTACCAGGCCAGCAAGCTCATTGGCGTCCTGTTTGTGCGCGAGCTCGTAGCCAGGCTCAGGGCCGCGTCAAAGGAGAGCGCCCCCGGAGTCATCATCAACCTCGTCAATCCGGGGCTGTGCGCCTCCACCCTCGGGCTCAAGGAGAACAAGCCCCCGCTCCTGGTGCGGGTGGTGCGGGGCATCCTGGACCGCAGCCTGGAGCACGGGTCGAGGACCTATGTCCTTGCAGCGTCGGCTCCGGCCGCTTCGCACGGAGAGTTTCAGAGCGACGGCAAGAACCAGGACGTCGAGGCCTGGATCTACTCCGAGGTCGGCCAGAGGGCGCAGAGAAAAGTGTGGGAGCAGACCGTTCCCATCTTGGAGAAGAGGAAGCCGGGACTGTTGAGAGATATTGGGTTGTGATTTTTTTTAATTTTATTTTTTTCACATTTGTCAGGAGGGATCTTTATTAATTTCTCTGTGGTAAATTAGTAAACATAGAGGAATACCACCTTTTTCTTTTATTTTTTATTTTTTACTTTTTTATTTATCACGTCCCAGGTCTACTCTAAACTTAGTGGAGGGTACCTTAACTACTGCCACAACTTTATATACCTAAATTTGTTTTGATGATTCCCTGCCAAGTGTTTGTACCTATACAAAATGTGTTCCAGTCGCTTACCGTGGCATGTCACAGGCGAAACCATTCGCTCGGCACCATTCATCCTAAAAGTTATCACAGGCCTTCCCCACCTCTCCAAAGTGGTATTTATAACGAGTCCAACATGTCCGAAGCAGCCACTGGCCGCCTCAATGCAGCGCCGCTCAGGGGATCGTTTGCACCGGCGCCTCAATTGTTGGTTTGCGGTAGCTGTGCCCTCGCGAACCAACCGCATGGCTGTTTAGTAGCTTCAGCCCGTGTTTCTTGGCGCGTTGTTGCGTGCATTTCTGTTGGGCACTCACCCATTTCTGAATCTGGCAACCATTGAAAATTCAGGAGTGCAGTAGCTTTGTCGACAATGTGATGCACGAGTTCGCCAGCAGGTCAGGTGACTGGTAAACTGACAAATAGCTCATCCACGCCAAATGAAGCCATCTAAGCACGTAGGTGGGTGTTCCAGATTTACAATCTCTTCAAGCCTTGCTGCAACCGAGCAAAATCCTTTTGTCATCAACCAAACTGTTGATGAGTAGTTGTTGCTCCTCAATGTTGTACTTTCTCAAAACATGAGATTAAGAAACTTAAGTTGTGGAATCTTTGATAGACCGATGAGGCGTCGGATCAAGTCCTGCTTAGGTCGAGTCTTGATGTTATCAATAAGGTATTTATGTAGGTACCATTATTCGTTTAGTAACCTGGCAAGACCTGAACCGTGAGGGTTGTCCGCGGGTTTAGGGCTGTCATAATGAATAAGCACATGCCTGCAACTATCATCTCACATGTACAAATAGCTTGTGTTTTTTTTCTTTTATTTAATTTTTTTTTTTTTTCAGAACTCCCGGGCCCCCCAATGGAACGGTTGGCACTAATCTGGGCTGAAAACGGAAGCCCGTTGGGCCGTAGTCTGCGCCCCAAACGGCTCCCCACAACCGCTGCTGTAATTTTTATAAGATCCGAAATAGGCCCACTTTGATCGTGACAAATACAAAGCGCTCGTTCGTTGGCACATTATCTCGGGTTGGCCATATTCTTCGCCTTTATAATTGTGAACTCTTCTGATAGTGTCAAACGCCGTGCTTCTCGCCCTCCAATCCATGCAGTCCTAGGTAGGTATGAAAGCATGGTGAAATGTGGTCGGTGCATTCTTCGATCCCTACTGCACCGCCTACCTGGCTCGTTTTAGAAGGACAATAGATTATCTATATCGAAAATGTGAAGAAGGAGCTGTCCGATAGATTCGAGACGCCGTGAGTGCGTGCGGCGTTCGTCGAAACCCGAGCGGACCACAACTCCGGCCCCCCTCGCCGTGTCACGCCGCTTACTTGGCCAAATGTGCCAATTGTCTAGCAAGGGAATTGCTACAAATGGGCATCATCCGGCCTCACAAAACGGTCATTTGATTTTTTATACATGGGCCCTGCGCGATGCCCAAATGCTGCTTTGTAGTCCGACCCATCGACCCTAAAACAATTTGACCCAACATTTTTCATGGGTGCTGCATAGCTCAACAAATGCTTTTACAGGATGTTGAAACACGGTAGAGAGGTGCGAGAAGAGGTGCGAGATGGCGTCGAGGCCATGAAACAAAATCTATTCCAGTCGGTCGCCATGTGGACTATGGCCGCCCACAGATCCTGAGCAGCGTCAGTGGAGTATTATCGTCGTGAACCTAAGATAGTTGAGTATGGTTGGAAATCCCCAAGCAGCAAGGGAGCTCTAGACATATGTATTTAACCTCGATGCCACCATCTCGAAATACCAGAATTTTAAAGGACATCAACCCATTCCATTCCAACGCATTCTCAATTCTTTTCTATCATCCTTTGTCTGCCGGTCAGTCATATCAACTTTCATCGAAATTCTTTATTTTCAAACTTCTTTTCCACATTCTCATCACCAAAATGTCTTCGCAAACCGCAGTCATCATCTCCGGCTTCGCCTGCATTGGCAAGTCCCAGCTCGGAAGGTCTGGCACCTACAAGGGATACCAAGTCGTTGACCTCGACTCCTCTGGCTTCACCGCCGACCCTAAGACCAAGGTCAAGCGGTCGATTCCCGATTTCGTCAAGGCCTACATCACAGAGATCCTCAAGTACGCCAAGAAGAAGGTGATCCTCCTGGTTTCCACCCACCAAGAAAGTATGTTTCCCCCATCCATCCACTATAACCCCCCCCATGATCATCCTGCTCGTTTTCGAGTTGTAAGCTAACACTTAGCCTGCTTTCCTTAAACAGTCCGCGATGAGATGTGCAAGCAGGGCCTCAAGTACACGCTCGTGTACCCGGACGCCAAGTGCAAGGCCGCCTGGCTCGGTCGCCTGGAGAAGCGGGCCGGAAAGGACGCTCTGTACAACATCTTTGACAAGAATTGGGCTGTGTTCGTCGGCGGCCTTGACAAGGGATATGTGACCGAGTCCAAGAAGGGCGCCAAGAGGGTGGTGCTGGGCAGCAACCAGTACCTCAGCGATGTGATTGACACCGTTATCAAGAACGCTTAGGAGTGTGCACCTTGGACTGTTGAGTCTTAAAACCGTCAGTTTTTTACTTTTTCCCTTTATTAGAAATAGAAGAATCACTAGAGATGGGTCTCTGGTGGATTCGCGCAGATAGATTACAATGCGATTGTTCGCAGCAATACAGGACTTTTTCCGATATACCTTCGTATTTGCTTTAACTTCTGTATTTGTTGTTTGTGTTTTCTGGTCTCTGATCTAAAAATACCTACCTAGGTAGGTATTACTTCCTCCATAAACTCCAAGTCTTGATCCCGACCCGGGGGCGAAAAGCAAGTAATTCTTCCCTTTTGCTCCGGTGACAACTATTACCATAACTTATATATTTGAATTCGTTGTATATCTCGCCGCTAGTACTTTTAAGTAGCCACAGCCACCGTTTGTTCTAGTCCCCCACACGTCACAAAGAAGAGAGCGGCAACTTAGCTATGGATATCTCAAGAAATTAGGTATCACCGGCATCGGACAAATGAATTCTTTTTCCCATCGGCAGTGAAAGACGCATACTCGTCTGGGTTTGCTTGGTGGAAAAAAAAAAAAAAGATAAATCTGATATATCATGGAATTGTTAACTGGAGTGTAAGTATCCATAGTCCTAAAGCTCGAAGGGAAAATGTATTTTAGATAAGTTACTCTTCTCTCTATCTATGTATAACCTAAATACCTGACAAAAGAAACATCTTGATGGGACAATCTGAAAAAAAAAAAAAAAAAAAAAAAAAAAAAAAGAATAAAGCTGATATATGATGGAATTGTCAACTCGAGTTTAAGTACCTACCTACCTATCCATGATCCTCGAACTCGGTTGGAAAATGTATCTCGGATAATTTACTCCGCACTCTCTATAACCTAGGTAAACATGGCAAAAGAAGAAACGTCGTAAAAAAAAAAAAAAAAAAAAAAAAAAAAAAGGGGCAGAAAGAAAAAAAAAGCAGATCAAACATCAACCACCGCCCATTTATCCCCGTCAACCTGATTCTTCACAAAACAATGCCATCCTATCATACATTTCTCTCTCATCTCATCCCCTCTTGCACATTGCCCCCTTTACCGTCCAGACCTCCTGCAGAGCCTCCCGCTCCCGTCCGCGTTCGCCGTCTTCCAAACCGCGTCGCTGCCCACCGCTACCTGCCCAAAAAGCAAATACTCCGGGTCGTACCTGGCCTTGATCCCCGCCAGCCTGTTGTAGTTGGCGCCGTAGTAGTCGGCCTTCCAGTTGGCATTGTCCCACGTCGCCTCGTTGGCGTAGCTCCCCCCGCCCGGCGTGATGGCCCTAAAGCTGTCGATCCACGAGTTCACGGTCGCCTGGTTCTGCTTAACGGCCGGCGAGGCGGCGTCGCCCGGCAGGGCGATGCCAAAGTCGAGCAGGAACAGCGAGTCCCTCCACGCCGGGAGCACCGAGTTCTCCTTGGGCGCCTTGACGTTGTTGCTGAGGATCGAAAACACGGCGGCCGGGTTGGACGCCGCTATGCCGCGGATCGTCGAGATCAGGGTCGGGATTGTGGTCGGCTTGGTCAGCGAGCGCGGGATCAGCCGGTTGCCGATGGTCAGGCTCGTGCCGTTGATGCTGTCGTCGGTCGTGAAGTACCTGTAGTGGTCGAGAAACGTCGGGGACGCGCGCGTCTCGGACGAGAGGACCGTGATGTTGAGCCGGGCGAGCTCGGCCAGGAAGGGGGCCAGGGCCGACTGGAGCTGCGCCTCGGTCGCGTCGGGCAGCGTGATGGGGTCCAGGCTGAAGAAGTCGTTGGTGAACATGCCCACGCTGCTGAGCTTGGGGAGGTTGACGTCCAGGTAGGCCAGGCGCTCGATCCACGCCTTGACGGCCGCGTAGTAGCTGTCCGGGTTCGTGTTGACGAAGAGGATGGACGAGCCCGCGACGGGGCCGTCCGGGTAGGCCTTGACCGTCACCGAGAGGACGACGGCGTAGTTGCCCGGGCCGCCGCCGCTGAGCGCCCAGTAGAGGTCCGAGTTTTGGGTCGGGGAAGCCGTAAGCCGTTGACCCCTGGCCGTCACGACGTCGAACTCGAGCGCCTGGTCCGCGCCGAGACCGTAGGCCCCCGCGAGCGGGCCGTGTCCGCCTCCCGGAAGCCAACCCCCGGCGAGGCCGACTGTTGGGCAGTTTCCGCCCACGACGCGCAGGCCGGCGTTCTTGGCGGCCGTGTAAGCCTCGAGGACTCCGACGCCGGCACCGACCTTCACTGCTTTGCCTGTGTACCTGGAGCTGCGGTAGTCGATTACGTTGATGTCTTTCAGGTTGTATGTCCACAGAGCGAGGGACCCTTCGCCCGTGGACCGACCGAGGTAGTCATGGCCCGTGTTTTTGATGGTGAGCCGGATGTTTTTGTTGCGAGCAAACTGAAGTCCAGCGATGACATCGTTCGCGCCAGTGACCCGGATGGCGTAGTTGGCGATGTTGCCCTGTGTGCAGCTGCCGGCGGGGCCGAGAAAGGGGCTGCAGCTGTTGTTGAGCCAGTAGGGCGACATGAGATTAACCGGGTCGGTGAGACTGCAGCCAGCCTCCTCGTTAGCAAATATCATTGCGATCCCAGATACCTGGTTTCTAAGGTGGGTCGGTCTGTATGTAACTCGGCTTTTGACTTACAAAGGATCAACCACACCCCATTTCTCCCTGAGCGTGGCGCATGCCGCTTCGTTGGTGGTTGCTCCATAGCAGACGTTCCGAGCCACCGGCTCTCCGCGAATGAGACGGCCACCAACGGTATTGTTCAGGCCGTTCCACTCATTCTGGGACGGCCAGGCTGCATCACTCGGAAGGTACCGACAGGTTGCATATGATGATCCGCCCCCCGGGCCACCACGTGCTTCTTCTTGACCCGCCACATCCAAGTCATCCGGACTACGAGGCGTAACCGCGGCCGGACCGACAGAATAATCTGGATAAACAGGCTTGAAACCGGCAGGGAACTTGAACGTAGCCTGGGCGACGCCCGGAAGTGACAGGATCGCCGCCAAGACCCGCATGCTACCCGACTGCATGGTTGTCTTTTTTGGGGGGAACGAGGGGGAACGGGGAGACTGAAGAAGGCTGAGATAAAAAGATGGACGGGTTGGTAGTACCTACCCAATGATTGGGACCTGAAATGGAAAGGAACAGGAAAAGGGAATCGCGAATTTCTCTCTCAGGCTGTTGCTTTGACACTTCAAGTTTCAAGTTTGAATCCATAACAGACATGCCACTCATTTTATATCAGGAAAACACTCACCATCACGACTACGCCGCCCCCGCTAACATGTTTCCCCCTATTCCATATTCCATTAGCTTCAAAAGTCATGCTCATTTCTCAGCCCACTAGTCGCCTCATCCTTCAGCTTCTCCATCCCATGTCATCCCATGCTGGTGGGGGAGGAGATGGAAAAACGTGGAAAGACGCCCCGGGACCGTGGGTCAGTGAATGCAAGGACAATGAGTTACATGCGTTCCCGCGGTTGCATGGAACATTGTTTGCGAACCCCCCACCCCCCTTGTGAATTCGATAGCTTCTTCCTTGCATGGAATCATCAGAGATTCCAATATTGCGACTCGTTTCGGCGACTCATGATGATGACGCAATGCGGTGTGTGTGCAAACGACATCCAGATCCTGAGTGGCACCTTACCTAGGCACGGTACCCAAGATAAGGTACCTGAGGCTACCCTTTGGGATGACATCTGTGATGTAAGCCACTCTTGACGCACTGTCATCAGAATCCCTGCGCCAGCCAATCAGGAGCATTCGTACCGCGCCGCCGAACCACCACTTCGGCCCGCGTACATTGCCGTCGGCGAAAGTTGTACCGTCTGTATCTATGAGTTTGCCCCTGTGGCGTATGCTTTACACCCATAGTGTGAGTTCCAGGGAAATTCGATTCCGATTTTGGAAGACATGTTGCCGATTTCTGAGGACTTTTTCCCTAATCTACTTTACGCTCACCCCCTGGGTATTTGGACGGTTGCACGGGCACCTAAGCGCCAATTGAAAATAGAGTTTAATTTGAAAGAACACTGGCAACCTTAGGCAGGAAGTTGCCAATCATTTTTACCTTAATAAGCACTCAAAGGTTAGTAACATTAAGCCAGTTGGTTTTTAAAAGGCAGAAGTAAGAATAATTAATTACTCTGGTATTATTTTCGTATTAAGCAGGTGTTTATATTACCGTTACTCACACGATAAAGAGCCAACTAAGCACCAAGCAATTGCAATAACACTTTTTAATAATGATCATAAATATTATAATTTAACAAATCTTTTAAAGTGTATTGTATTTTATTAAGAGTGTAGATTCATACCATAACACTTATCGCACCACACTATAACCCTCATACATAACCCTAACCCTGATAAAAACCGGTACATTGCCGGAATTTTACCAAGTATCAAACCTTACAGCACCCCCAAATACGGTTTAGCCATGTAAAAAAGCGACAATATAGAATCTAATATATCTTATTTACCGTTTAATATTCCATAAATAATATAAATACTTTTCTGTGATACGTTTGATGTGGTGATGGCGACACCATGACCCTTACTGCAAAAGCAAGGGTTTGCAACGGTGATCTTCTTCTTTCGCAGGGGTCTGTGGCTTTTGCAGTCGATTTTTTGGTCCACAGCGTGCTCCTCCAAATCTTCGAGCAGATCTTTGTTGGGAGTGCTTAGTCTCCATTCCCAGGCACGTGGCCGTGCCGGCAGCCAGCCACATCTTCAGCCTCATAAAAGCTCACTTCTTCTTAGCTCTGGCTTTTCCATTTATTTCTTTATTTTTTCTTCTTTCCGTAGCATTTAATATATCCCATCACCAGAGTGATTTTCTTTTGCCTCCCACGGTCTTGCAACTCTTCAATCAGTTTTACTACGACCAAGCACTTTAAATACTCGTGTAATCGTTTTAACAATCTTGTATCACTAGTATAAACTCTTAGAGGGTTGAAACACGTTTATATACCTTTTAAAATATTACTGAGAAATTGACGGGATGTATGGGTGTGTGGCTTTGCAGTCTCGGTTTTTTTGTCTACAGCGTACTTGCCCATTAACCATCAACAACCCATCAACAAAAACCCATCATCCATGACGACCTTGACGCCATCGACGGTTCGAAGCGCTGCAAAGCCATCAAGGATGCCGCTACCCGTGAGGCATCACGTAATACGCACCGGCTGCAATTCTTCGCAGTATCCTCGGCGAGGGAGGTCGTCGCGCGGTAATCGGCGATGGGGTTGATGCAGCTGGTGGACGATTTTTCAGCCGTCAAGACCTCATCAACGCCGCGGTTGCGGTTCGAGCCAGGTAGCCAGACCCTCGCCGTGTTGGCCACAGTTTTATGTGCCAACCCCGTCCTTTGAAGTCGAAGATGAGGATAAAATAAGATTCTTCCACGGGACATAAATTCGCAGGTACAGCAAATAGTGGAGCACCAAAGGCTGGGATGTTAGGTCTGGTATTGGAAAAGGCAAAGATCAAACTGGAGCGGGATCGGAGGATTAAAAAAAAGAAATTGGGAGAGCGAGTGCTTAGAACGGACGGGTACACGGCTAATTCACCCCCCAGGGAGGGCAGAGAGCGGGGTGGAGGAGACAGTCGGACCAGTGACGTTGGTAATGGGGATGGCTGAACCAAAGACAGAGTTCTTGATGATGAAGATGATGGAGGTCGACAAGAGAGACAAGGCATTGCAGGTGGGATCTCGGGCAAAACGAAGGCCGAGGAAATGCGGGGGTGGGGGAGGGGCATTGTGGTGCAAGAGGATTGTTAAGGAGTGTTGTTTGGATGAGTAGCGATATGTTTATTCAGATATATACATGCAAATGTATCAAGCAGGCTTTTACAATAGATCATTTTACACCTCAAAATTTTGCTTTCCAAGTGTTTAAAGTTAAGTTGATTCACATGTAACCTTTTCCCAGAGCAATGCGACGAGAGTAAACATGTATCGAGTGACTTATCCAAACACTTGCAAGGCAATTAAGCAACGCCCTCCATGTTTCCAGTGACAATTGAAAGAACAATGCAAATATGCCAGTAATTTGCAGCAAGCCCTAGAGGAAGGCGGGGTAAAAAAAAAAGATAACTAAGTAATTTATATTTATGATTTATAATCTACTTTTAATAGCTCTTTATTAGAATAACCTGTTATTACTAGTAAACTGTTACAACCTGCACCGAGGGGAGGGTACAGACTGCAAGGCAATACGCCCAGGGTAACTTGACAGGATAATCGAAGGTTATGGCAAGCGTCTCAGACAACGGGGTTCACTATCAACAACAGATTATTCTAATAAAGAGCTACTAGGAGTAGATTATAAATAATAAACGTAATATATTACTTACGTAAAGAACCAGATTCCTTGGGATAGAGAATGCCTAACACTCTCTCTACTTATAAAAAACTATCTATATATGTTTTTTAAAGTATTTTTGTACTTTGCTTAATATATTCAATGGTCTTAGCAGCTGAGCAGACTAAGTAACCTTCCATGGTCGTTATGCTTAGTATGCTTAGTGGTCTTGGCGACTGAGCAGACTGAGCACCTTCTGATTGGTCGCATGGGACTTACGGGTCTCTCCATCCCTGGCCCAATGATTGGATAAGGTGTCCTGCACCTCAGAGACCACCCAGTGGTCCATGCGCGGGGGTATTACGCTTGGGCGTAACAGCAGCTTGGCGGAGACTGTCGGATTCTACGCTCGTCCCACCTTACTAGATAGTTAGCAAGTCTACCGAGTCTTCAGAAAAAAAAAAAAAAAAATAAAGGGACATTGATTATAAGTACTTATTCATGCGTCAAAGATAAATAATTGTCCGTAGCAAGGCGGGGGTTTTAGATCCGGTCCGGAGCCGTTCTGTTGAGGCTCTGGTACAGTATGAATCATTGAACCGAGTCATGACCTGTTTTGTTGAACTCGATGGGAAAGCGTGTCCCTATCGGAGAACCGGAAGCTCAGGTCCCCGAGTGTGCTCGCTGGCGTCGGGACTGACCGCTCCAAAGCAAGGTATTGATTTTACCCTCGCTGCATAAAACGCCTTCCGGCAGTTGGCGGCCCCGAGGAAAAGCGCAGCGGCAACTTATGCCAGCCAAGACCCGCAAATACACCGCCACCGTTTGTTATTCTTAGTGCGCTGCCGCACAATAACCCTGGTTTGGTGAAATCGCACTAATAAAACAAATGGTGGTAGAGGTGTACAACATCAATGTTATGACCGATCTTCAAAACTCGTTGCAGCTAGAAACGAAACCCGCCTCCGAACTCCATCCCAATGTGACTGTAGCTATCACCATGTGACGTATTAACTTCAGATCTGCGCGTTACTAAAAAGATATTTAAGAGCTCTCTCTAGCCTCCCGTCTTTCCTTTTTATCGTCAACCTTTTCTTCTTCCCACCGTTTGCAACTTGAAGTTCATCAACAAAATTCGATTCATCCGCCATGGCCGCGCCTCCCAACCTCGTGGGCTCCATCAGCCCCGGATGGGGCCTGGCTGTGCTCTCAGGCGTAAGTCGATATATTTATTTCTGCTCCATTTAAACCGCGCGGGCATCTCACAAACTCAGTGAGACGGCGCTGACTGTGTGACAAGACTTTCCTGGCCTACCTGCTTCTGCGCGGCATCTACTACGCCTTTTTCCACCCCCTCTCCAAGATTGCTGGCCCCAAGCTCTACGCCGCCTCCGACATACCGTATCTGTACCACATCGTGCGGGGCAACTGGCCGCAAAAGCTCAAAGAGCTCCACGACAGATACGGCCCCGTAGTCCGCACCACCAACAACGACGTCTCCTTCACCACCCCGGGGGCGTGGAAGACCATCTACGGCCACCGCGCGGCCGGCCAGGAAACCTTCCAAAAGGACCGCAAAGGGTATCGTCCCACCGTTTCCGGCCACCCAAACATCATCATCGCCAACGATGCCGACCACCGCCGACAACGCCGCCTCCTGACCCATGCATTCTCCGATAAGGCCTTGCGAGGCCAGGAAGATATCATGAAGCGCTACGTCGACCTGCTCATTGCCAAGCTGCACGAGCGCGCCCGGACCGCGACTCCCGTCGTTGATATTGTCAAGTGGTACAACTTCACCACCTTCGACCTGATCGGGGACCTGGCGTTCGGCCAGCCCTTTGGCTGCCTGGAAAGCGGCGGGTACCACCCCTGGGTGGCCATGATCTTTGAAAGCATTAAGCTCGGGTCCCTAAGCACCGTCATCTTGCGCCACCCGTGGCTGAAGCCCCTGGCCAGGCTATTTATTTCCCGGAAGCTCGTCCGGAATCAGGATAACCATAGGGAACTTACGACCCAGACCGCCAAGCGGAGGTTAGAGAGCGGGAACCTGACTAGGGAGGACTTTATATCGTATATACTTCGGTATAACGACGAGAAGGGTATGAGCGAGTGGGAGATTATTGAGAACTCGAGCATCTTGATCATTGCAGGGAGCGAGACAACCGCCACCCAATTGAGCGGGACGACTTTTTGGTTGCTGACGCGGGGTAACGAGGACAAGTATAGGAGGCTGGTGGACGAGATAAGAGGGCGGTTTGAGAGGGAGGAGGATATTACTTTGATTTCCGTGCAGGGGCTGGAGTATATGAACGCTTGTTTTGAGGAATCGTTTCGGATGTGTAAGTGGTCCCCCCCCTTTTTTTTTTTCTTGGTATGATATTGGGGTTTCTTGGGGTATCTTGAGCTTATACTAGGTGCTGACGTAAGATATGGACTAGATCCCCCTGTACCTATTGCTCTGCCCAGGCTTACACCTGACAAAGGGGAGGTTATTGAGGGGTATTATATCCCCAGAAAGGTGAGTGTTTTTTTTTCCTTGTTTTTTTTTTGGAAAAAGGGGGGGGGGGAGGGGGGCAAACGAGGAGCGCCTGGTTTGGAACGACATGAGACTGACAGTAAAAAACAAGGTTGGCGTTGGAGTTCCTCAGTGGGCGTCTTATCAGACTGAGCGTAACTTCAAGAACCATGACAAGTTCGTACCTGAGCGCTGGCTTGGTGACCCAGAGTACGAAAACGATGTTCGGGCAATCTTGCAGCCGTTTTCAACCGGACCGCGCAACTGCATTGGCAGAAAGTGTGTTTACCTCACCCCATCACCACACCACCATCCCTTTTCCTCTGCTTGATCATATTGCTGATGATACATGTAATAGTCTTGCTTATGCCGAGATGAGACTGATCCTTGCACGTCTCTTTTGGAACTTTGACCTGGAGATGATGCCTGATAGTCAAAACTGGAACAAGCAAAAAATTTATACTCTTTGGGAAAAAGGTGCGATAAACGTGAAACTGAAGCCGGTGCGGAGGGAGTGAGGGAGTAAGCGGGGAGGGGTGGTGGGGGGGGGGGGGGTGGGGGTGTTTACCTACTTTCACATGTCTATCTCTGAGGTCTCTGTAGTCCTCTTGTTCAATCTGCTGCCGGTCGGGGAACAAGACGTGATTCGGACTCTGAATGTTTTGGGCTTGAGATATGCAACACTGGGAGGTAGGGAAAAAACGAGACAAGAGCTTACATGGCGGGGTTGGTTGCCTAAATCTAGTGGGAAGGCAAAATGCACAAGTTCGACCAAGATGGAAGCGTGCAGGAGTCACGTGATTCCCGAAGACCTCTCAGCGCTAGATATATCTAGGTCAGAAAACATTGACAGCTATCCCGAAATCTTTGCCAATCCGCTGCCACATTCACCAGTACATACCCTGAACTCGCCCGAGATAACGGCAGGACTTTCCCAGTGGCCTCTCCCGCTGGTCGACATGAGTGCCTAAAGTGAGCGGCGCCTTCAATGGTTGCCCACGTAACCTTGTCAATCTCATCGAAGAACGGCTGCATGGCGACGTCCTGAGCTTCGCCCTTCTTCCCGTTCAGCAAAATCGTCGGGGCCTTGATATTGTACCAGTCGGGGATGACCATCCATTCACAGAGAGAGCCCGAGGTCGACAGCTTGCTGGGTCCGTACCTAGATGTTAAAAGGCGGCGTTAATATCATCATCTGGGCGTGGGATAATGAGCTGGCAATACAAACTAAGTGAAGTTCTAACTAACAACAGAAACCTGTAGAGTAGTAGATTTCTCATAAAGGCTTGTTTTGTCCGTAGCAAGTAATAGTTGCATCTTTGATAGATTATACTAGCGCCCTCTCGCCCTCTGCTATAATACTATTCCTTATAATTTTAAACACCAAGCTTCGATATAATCCACTTTACTGGGACGGAGGCATAGCTGCTGGAAAAGTAGCTACTATGGGCGCCGCCATCCTTGCCAGCGTTGCAAGCAATGTCTCCCCTTGCACAGTAGTCTTGAAGCCTGCCTCCCCATGCTTGCAGAGCAGCTAGGTTTTCGGCCGGGCGGGCCATGACCTGTTTAAGCAAGACAGTAAGCGCCATTGGTTGGTAAAAAGAACAGAATAAAAAGGCGATTAGAGTCTATGCACCCCATTTGTTGCTCAGCCAGTCCCGACGTTGAATTTCCGGTTTGCGTTATGGCGAGGGTTTCCATAAAGTGCGACAGCGACAACTATCGGACCAATCTTGTCAGCCGTGTGTTTAGAGAGAACTGATCGATGAAGGGCTTGGGAATAATCGCGTACTGTGACTTCCGGGTGATGTGGTAGGATTCATCGGTTGAGTGGTCGCTTGTGTACAGCCCGCCAGCGTCTGCGTACAAATATTAAACGATGTAGTTATGCTTAAATTATCTCCGATTCAACCGGATCGTCTGGCTCGAGGGTATATGTGCAAAAGACCCAAACACAATACGGAGGATTAACCCAAGCACAGTGAAAGCTATGGAGGGCACCGCCCCTAGGTCATGCCAGAATAACAGAAGAAAACTCTACGGAAAGTTACAAAGCGAGAAAATCTTTAGCGAATTTGACGAACAAGAGCGTAGTGTCATATAGGAAAGGCTGCTTACTGTTGGAACCAATCGCTTAATACCATCATTTTCCACGTTCTTTAAGGACCTTAACTATCTAAAAGGCCTATTAGGGTATTTGTCCAATTTGATATATCGTTTTCTAGAAGAAACACTAAACGCCGCCTTTTCACGAATCTTCTTATACCAGAAGCCGATACAGACAGAATCGATCTTAAGATCCGTTAGGCATAGATGATCGCGATGCGGAAATGGACGGATATCCCTCCTAAGCGCAAAAAAAAAAGACTGCATTCTTCGGGAGAATCTAGCCTATAAAGAAAGCCCCAAAGCCGTTCACGAAATTACTACGCTACTTTTTAAACTGAGATTTAAGTATAGGGAGATTTATAATATATTACAGGATTTGCCGGATAGCGCAATTATAGAAAACACACTTTTAAACGCTCGACCTCCAGTTAATTTTTATTATAAAAGTTTAGACTTTAAATCTTATAAAAGACAAATAATAGGACTCTTCCAAACAGTTAAGGAATTTCTAACAAGAGATATAATTATAACCGCGGAGCTAAATAATATAATAAAGTTAACTACGAAACGCGGAAAGCCGTCGATTATTAAGAAAAGATAAGTAAATCCGCTATTATTTACAGATAGATTATATTTTAAAGAAGATTTCAACGAAATTACGCCTTTCTTTATTTGCAAATCTATATATCTCGCTTTTTTCGACTGGCTAAAATATACATATAATAGTACCGATGCCGGACAAAGGTCGCGGCTAGGGGGTGGTTCCTAAGATGTGGAAACTCAAGGGCCCCTACAGCGTGAGGGGGAAGGCTAACTAGAGCGGACGAGAAAGGAGCTGGAGGAGAGGAAACAAAAGCTGGGAGAGTGCGTTGCGGCCAGCTCCGTACCAGGTACAAGACAGCTCCAAAAACGGCTACAGCTGACCTGACCGAATATACTAGCTACTTTGGAGCTGACTTGTACCCGTACAGACTGGCACCCACACACAGTGTTAGCCGCAAGCCAAGGGTGAAACTGGCCCGTGCGGAGAATGTTTAACATTGAAATTTATGGACACTGATTTCGGTCAATTCTTTGCTCAACAACTTCTACAGAGGTATACGCTTACAGGAGGAGGCCTATTGCAGTGGTTCCTTGGGATCCAAGTGCACCGGGACAGGACAAGACGGCTGCTTTGGTTGTCCCAGACTGCCTACATCGACAAGATCATCACACGGGCCGGGACTTCGACTAGCAGGCTGCCCAAGGTGCCAATGGGAAGGTTATCCATCCAGCGGGGCCGCAAGGCGCGCGTTGTTACGCCTCACGCCTTCAAAAAGAGTCTGAGAAGCAATTTAGGGACCTCCTCCGCATGAATAGATCGACATTTCGAAGCCCTCACGCGTTGGCTGAGGATTAACGAGGGGCCTCCAAGGTATCATGTAGTACATTTTGGCGTAAATGCTACTGAACAGGGGGGTTGACGTACCGCTTTGGCAGGCATGTAGTGTGTTCTCCTTGGCCCCTATAGACTTCATCTAGCCGTAGGCCCTGAGCTTGCCTAAAACGCGGGGCAAATCTAGGTTCTGAACATCTCAAATACGGCCTCATACCAAAGATGGCCCAGAAAGAAAACCTTTGGGGATTGGAACTCATTGCAACATTGCGAACAAAGCCCCTTTTGGTGACAGGGTCAAGTCGATATTAGCAGCATCCTCCTATCCCTGTCCTTTTCGTATTGACTATAATACTAACCGATGTAGACCCAAGTTTCATACTCTATCTTGGATTCTTCATCCACTCAATCCCGCTATTATCACACACAAGATTGCCCAGTGGCCTTGCCATATCTCCCAGGGAAACATCTTATCGCGGGAAAGGGCAGGTCACACATACTCGTAGCAGAGCAGCGGCCCTCCAATGTCCATGACATCCCTGATAGTGGCATTCGGAATAACACCAAACATATTCAGCTTGTGAGACAAGGTAGTGACATTACCCGGGTCACCCTCAGGCAGGGGCGACCCAGGCGGCGCATCCACAGTGTCGAACGGAGGAAACGTGTCTAAGGGAGGGAAAACGATAGGCAGGCCGTCCGGGTTAACGTTGGGCAGCACAATCTGCGACAGCGGGGGAGCCACGTTCCTACCGCTAATATCTTGTAGGCGGACAGGCAGATCCAGGGTCTGCCAATCCCACCAGAGCTTATCTAACCAGGTGTGGTGCAGGTAAAAGAGGGGATCCCCAGGGCTGGAGATAGCGTCTAGCATTTTGCCTCCAACGCCTCCGTGGCCTCCGAGGTGCGGCGCCATCTCGACACACGGCCAGAAGTCGATGTAATACTTCATCTTCATGCAAGTTTCGACGTAGGCCTGGCCGGACGAGAGGCTTACGGTATCGTTGACGATGCGGTGGATACAGCGCTTCGGGGTGCTGATGCTGTACCCTGGGCCGAGGCCGTTTTTGTATTCAATAAATGGACCGTTTGTGATGCACCTCTCGGGGCCGCTACCATCTCCGCCGAAGCCTGTAACGGGGTCGAGAACGATGGACTTCGAAAAATTGCCGGCGTCTCGCGGTTCGTCCCAGTATCTGAGTCCCGAGTTAGCATGACGTAGGCTACCTAGTAAGTGACGGCAGCCTGAAAGACTTTGTAAGGGCGAAGGAGGCGGGGAAAAACGTTACGGTTGAGCGCCCTTGTACCCACACTCTTCCCTCATAGCGAGTTCATGCGCATGCATGTGCAGACGATGATAGGGGAGGAACGCGCCAACGTTGTGTGAAATAGCAGCCGGAATCCGGTGGATTTGTTGCAACTCTTCAAACCGATTCGTCGCGTCGGGCAAGCCTAGTGTAGCCGGCTTGTTGATAAGACAGAGTTCGGCGTCGATATAGTCCTTCTTCTCCTTGGTGCTAAGTGTGTGCCACGGTTTTCGCCGTAGCTTCTTTCTGCATTTTGCGGCAGGAGCTCGGGGGATCGAATAGGCGGACACGACGTTGATCCAGAGGAGGACCAGCGAGAGAGTCAGGCTTAACTGCATGGCGACGAAACTTTTTTTTGGGAAGGGCACGTGAAGGTGAACGAGAACTCTGAGCCTGGAGGGTAAAGCGAGGGAAAGGTTGCCAGGTGAATCAGTCATGAAGAGGTGGCTATTGGGTGATCTTGTACTTCCAGGCTGGCCGGGTCAGTGCCAGAGAGGCAGCTAGGGTTGCTGGTCAACTTTCTGCGTCCCTCGGGGTCTCGGCCCCTCCCGGGGACTAGCTGAACCATGGTTCGGCATGGCGGGCAATTTCCGAGGATTGGTATGGTCGCGTTACGTGCGTTCTTTGGTGACTTGTAACTACCTACCTAACTGTAAAAGATACCCTCTAGCAACAGAGGTTCGCGATCACATTGTCCATCTTATCACGACTATTGATTTCTTGCATTCGCGGATTCAAGCGCTCAAATCAGTGGCAGCGATTGCTTTGATGTGGGCCAGGTTGGATCTGGGGGTATCCATGTTCTTTCCTTCATGGAACGGCATGCACGGTCCTTGCAAGAGCATCTGCTCGCCAATGGCTGACATTCGTGCAAGCCCACCCTCTGCTGAATATTGGTCCTGCGCATGCTGTGTAACAATACATTCGGAGTGTCAGTTCCAGGGAGATTTGACCCCCGTTTTTGGAAGACATCCTGCCGAATCCTGTGGGCTTTTTCTCCCATCATGTTTTACGCCTACCTCCTTGGGTCTTTAAATTGCAGTACAGGCATTTAAGTGGCATTATATTTCTTTGAAAGAGTACAAGATGCCGGACTAAGTAAGGTAGTCAAAGAGAGAAATTTCGCACGTGATGGATATGTGATGAAGATGCACCTAGGTACATTCTCTTTCAGACAAGCGTGAGAGATGGGACGACCTGAATGTTGAGTAGGTACCACTGGGTGACATTTTGAAACCTGTGGACACAACGGAACTATCTAGATGATGCCCAATCCCCGAGCACAGCGTGCATCTTGCTCTCATCAGGCAAAGACTAATACCAAGGACTTTTAACCCTTTCGTATCACGTGGAACTCACAATGAAACAAGTGGCACAACTCAACTACATCGAAAAAAAAAAAAAAAAAAAAAAAAAAAAAAAAAAAAAAATTTTGGAAAAAAAAAAATTTTTTTTTTTGCCGCGCTGTGGGCCTATAAACCGGCGCGGCGACCAGGGACCCGGCATCGAACGAACCGGAAGTGGGGACAAAGATATAGAG
>MU864990.1:138843-165341 GCA_033576145.1 Cladorrhinum samala
AAATAAAACCATTTCTAAAAACCTTCAAAAAAAAAAAAAAAAAACACCAAAAAACAAAAAAAAAAAAAAAAAAAAAAAAAAAAAAAAAAAAAAAAAAAAAAAGATGGTGGCATGAACCAGGCGTGATGGTGATTCCGGAGTTTAAGATCTAAAAGTCTTATCAAGAGTAAATTGCTAAGGTAGATAAAATTGCCAGAATTCACATTGCGTTGGGGATAAAAGCGAACGAGGTAGAAGACGGTTTTGGGCAGTTTAGTAATAAATCAATACTTTATTCATGTTATAGCCTCACGCTCTAGCTTTAATGAGATCTGCAGCCTGCGAATGTAAGTTAGCTTACCGTCTTAAAACCCTGTATGCCAAAGAGCTCTCAATAGACTTACCTTCTCCGCAATGGCATAGACCGTTTGCTGCGTATACGCTCCCGGCAAGTCGGGCATGATACTAGCATCAACAACGCTGAGGCCCGAAACGCCATACACCAGCAGGTCCTCATCGACTACACCGCCTAGCTTGCGGGGCATCATGGGAGCCGTCCCAACTGGGTGGAAGCTGGATGGGATCATGAAGCTGCGCAGCGCGGTGATGATGTCGGCGGGGCTGGTGACGTTGGCGCCGGGCCACAGCTCGACGGGCCCGTAGTTGCTCAAGCTGGTGTCGAGGAAGAAGCGGCGCGTGAAACGCGTAAACTCGACTAGTATGTCGGCGTCGGCCGGGTTGCTGAGCGCGCGGTAGTCGATGATGGGCTCGGCGAAGTAAGGGTCCGCCGAGTTGATCTTGATGATGCCCCGGCTCAAAGGGTGGAGATATATGGCTGACCCCTCGTTATAGGTACCACGCACGAAGAGGTTGTACACGGCTGAACCAGCTCCACGGAGGTCGCGGGCATGCGCCCGGATCTGCGCCGCGTAGCCGTCCACCACTGTCTTGTCGGTGCCGGGAGGTAAGTAGGCTGCCGGATCCTGCGCCTCGCACTTGTCTGCAATCTGGCTGAAGGCAGTAGGCGAGATGACGCGAAGCGGCAGGAAGGAGGCTGCATTACCCGACGCGATAGATAAGGGGCCCGTACGGTTGGCGTTGTATTCGGCCTGGGCTTCGGCGAGAAAGGTCTGATTCAAAAAGAGGTCGTTCGGGTCCGGGTGGGCGGTGAATTTGGTTACTTCAGAATGAGAGAGTCAGATTAGTATCATCTCACGACAGGGGGAAAAAAAGCAAAAACAGCTCCCTTGTTCCGCGATATCCGGGAACTTACAGTTGAACAAGGCCCCAACCTGGAATGGGTGGTCCTGGAAGTTAGTCCCAACACCCGGCAGATCCACGACGACGTCGATCTTGGCCTCCCTGAGTAACTTTGCCGGTCCCACGCCACTGCCCTGCAGGATTTGGGGTGTGTGGATAGTGCCCGCTGCGAGAATGACCTCCTTCTTTGCCTTGACTGATCTCGCATACTTGCCGCTTGTAGCGTTGGCCGGCACGAACGTAACACCCGTAGCCCTCTTATTCTTGAATAGAACTTTCAGGACCTTCTGACCAGTTACCGTGTGGTAGTTGCTGCGTGTCTGCGCAACGCCGTCCCAGTGCCCTGTTCGCGAGAAGGATCGCAGCATCGGTCCCGGATCAGCCGAGGTGGGGTACCAGAAGGCCCCCGGGAGGCCAGCACCAGAGTCGGGAGGAAACTGTACACCGGGGATTTCGCCAAACGCTGCAATCTCGGTTTCTATATCCATAATTTTAGTGGACTAGACTTGGGCATATTGGAAAACTTTGAGACTTACTGAGAAAGGGGAACGCGTAGGTTGGAAACGACGCGTGGATGTTGGAGCTGGTTCCCCAGTAGCGGGCGTCGTACTTGATATTGTTTGCCCTTGCAAGCTCCGGGCTCGGGGGATGGAAGTGCCACGCCTATAAAACATGTACCGGCAGTGAGTTTGGGAAACGACGCGCACCGTAAAGGCGTAGAGGACGTGGAAGGCTTTGCAACTTACCTTTTTGAAATAAGGCAACAGTCCATCCCAGCTCCACTGCGACCGCCGCCCAAAGTAGGACCCCCACCGGTCGTAGTCAGCCTTCTGGCCGCGGTGGACTTGCAAGCCGTTGTGGCCCGAACTACCGCCGAGCATCTTACCAACGATCACGTCAACGGTGCGGCCGTTCAGCCCTGTCTGCGGAACGGACGTGATGTTGAAGTTGAGTGCCGGGTCGATGAGGCCGAAGAATCCGTACGAAACCGTGGTGACTGAGCTCGAGTTCTCTGTGTCGAACCTCTACGAGTCAGATGGTTGTGTACCTCATATATGAAGCCATAAGCTTGCGAGCGGACTATCGGGGCTGACTTACGGAACACTCCGAATTCAATAACAAGAACAGAGTCTAGAACAGTAGGTAGTTAGTAGGTAGTTTAAGGCATGCTTCACGTATCACGAGACTTACATTTGCCCTTCTCCGTCAGCCGGTCCGCAACTGTGAGGCCAGCCGTGCCGCCGCCCACAACGATATAGTCATATTGTTCTTGGACATCCTCGCCTCTAGTCAGTATTTTAGAGTGCGCGAGCGACTGCGCGCGGTCTGCCGATGTCAGCACAGCTGCATGCAGCAGCCCACCGATGGCAACAGCCCATCTAGACAGAACCATCTTTCCCAGGCTGTCGGCAAAGTTAGACGACCTTGGTTGGTGTATCCAAAAAACAGGTGTCTTGACTTGAGCAATCTCTTGGATTCATCGTCAAGAGCGAGGACAGGACTCAAGGGAAATAAATAGACTTGACCTCCGCGGTATTCCGGAAGCTCAGCGTTACATCGCTGCGGAGCATTCTGTCCCAACGAGCGTCCAACGAGTTGTTCTCAGATGGAGGTGTGGTGCAGCTAATGGGCCATTTCCCATTGGATCGAAACTTGCGCTAGACGCCTTGGACACTATCTATTGGCTGACATGCAGGAGCGAAGCCCTGATGGGTTATCACGGCTCCCACGGTCAGTGGCTTATTACATCTTGGTGTAACCTTGATTCTCCCACCTAGGCGCCCCCTCATCCTAGAACACGTACGGTATTGATTCTTGGCCTGAGTGTGTGCGTCAATAGCTCGCGCTCGGGCAAAGCAACATTTTGGAAACCTGCTGACGCTTGTTACCTTTTACCACAGGACACCACCTCCGCAAACATCGGCATGTTTATCGGCAATCTAGTACATGTCTGTGAGCGGCGTGTTTTACAGGGGGTTCCAAACCCTGCCCATCTTTCCTTGATGGTGTTTAATTAGTAGCATCCGACCCGGAAAGTCCCTGGACGACCACAGTCTTCACATTGCGCAACCGGTCAAAGCCATGCCTGTTCTTAACACGCCAATAGCTTCTCGTTTTCCACCGTCATCCACTTCGTAGTGATCCCAACGTGGGTCACGCCAGTTGGAATCCAAGTCGTCGTCGCAACCGAAATGCCGAAATCTGCTCCCAGTGCATCCGGGTACCTACCACCTACCTAGTCAGAACCGTTCGTGTGATAAGGCCCAGCTATATTATAGACTTTGAACTGAAATTTGTCTTCACTTTATAGGATAGGCATATCCTCTTCATGGATATGGCGGAATGCTTTTCGATTCTAGTCAGATGGCAGAAGAGGGGTCTATAGGTCTTGATCCGGATCTCGGGAAAAAGCTGAGGCAATGTGAGGTGGATTCCAGTTGCGGCTTCGAAGCCCGCTACAGTAAGCTGTCAATTAATTACCTAATTCTCTGATATTGAAAAGAGAGATAGGTGGGTGGTGCATAACTTTTGTACTGTGAGCTTGGCCTGTCTGAGACGGCGAGTCCGAGACAGAGGGCTTGGAGGTGATAATTGAAAGATGAAATTTCTCTTTCAGCACATGGTGGAAGCTTCTTTATATTTCTTTTACCATCTTGTAAATCTTGAATTTTGCGAGAAGTAGTAATTTCAAGTTGTTCGTCCGTAGGTAGGTACTTTACCGTTCGCACTCTTCTTCATGATGCGTTTCCTTTCGCATTGCACCCTGCATTCTACAAGAAACCCCTAAATCCAGCCAAAAGAATTTCCCGTAAGCATCTAAAACATCTCGCGCTCTGTGGCCAATTCTCAAACTGGGACGTCTCTGAAAGGTAGGTACTGCTGCGGGCATGTGATGTTGGACGGCGGAGGTATCCCCCGCAGGTAGGCCTGAACATGTCCAAAATAACAGTCTGACCCCAGCTGAAGGACAACTGTATGCTGCATTCCACCCAGCCGAGTCAGCTTACAGACCCTTTTTCAAGATAATCCTAGGACAACTTACGCCAACGGCTTCCTGCAATAAAAGTATCGATCCCGGAAATCGAGAAGACATCAGTCGCGCTCTGGGAAGACAATTAGCAAATGTGTGTGCCAGATAATGATATCCACTATCCAAAAAAAACATACGATTTCAAGGGCGTGATAGGGTCGATTGTGTTGCTCGTGAACAGAATCGGGAAGGGTGGATTTTCTGGTCCTTTAATTGGATCTGCATTAAAAGAGGGTTGTTAGAATTGACGTCCAATTCACACGCGAGTTTCACTTGGTGTGTGTGTGAGAGAGAGAGAGATTTGCCTACTTTGAACCACCATGCTATCAGGCAATTGCGGTCGGAAACCTCTGCACAAGATGGTTTCGACGAAAATTGGGACGATGTCGCCAATGTACTTGCTCTTGGAAACCGTGTGATCGCTGTAGTTCTTGAACTCTTCAATAGTAGTAAGCTTGTTTCTCCGGTGCGAATCGGCGCACATGATGACGTGGTTCGCGTCGGGCGTAGCACTCAACCTGCCAAACACGCCGGCAAGAGCAGTCGCGTTCCCGTGCTCGAGCTGATGTAGGATATCGGCCATGAGCGGGAAGGACGCCAGCGGGGTGTAGAGGGCGTTGATAAAAAGGGCCTTCAAGTCTGAGTGGGTAGCGAGCGTCGGCAAGCCTCCATCTTGAAGACCGCTCACCGGCACCGGATGGTTCTGAAGCTGGAGAATGATGCCATTCATTCGGGCCGTGATGTCGGCCGGCGTGGGTCCCCAGAAGGAACACCTTTCGGGGCCGGCAGAATGGCAGAAGCTTGAGAACTTTTCCATGCCATCGTCCATTTGATCGACGTTGTCCCTCCAGTCGTTATCATAATACTGCTCGGCGTCCAAGGCACCATCGAGGATCATTCTCCCAACCCGGTCGGGAAACATGGAAGCGAAAGTGCTGCCGATGACGGTGCCGTAGCTGATGCAATAACACCACAATTTGGCGTCTGATGGCGACTGACCGGCCAGCGCGGCCTCGGCTTCTACAAATGTGAGCAAATCCCTTGCGACGGCCGGCGTGGTCACATAATAACCGTAAGGCGACTCCTTCTCGACTGCGTCATTGCACCACTCTCCGTAGATGGAGCTGGAGTAGAACTGCTCCTGAAGCGACGTCGACGAGATGTTGGTAACGCCTGTATTGTGCACCTGATGGAAGGCCAGTCTCGCTTCTGCATTCCCCGAAAAGCAGTCGAGGGTCAAACCGCTGTTGTTTACACCTCGAGGGTCAAAAGAGACGATGTTGTACTGATCTCCGAAGGCTTGCGCTGCCAAGTTCCGATATGTGAGGAGTAGGTCGACGCCGGAACCACCCGGACCGCCTAAAAATGTTGTTAGTCCAAAAACATGACATGTATTCAATTGACTGATTCTCCTCACCGGGAACGACCACAATGCTTGGAGACTCAGCTGTTGCGTTCTTGCCAGCCAGTTTTATGAAGGCTATCGACGTCGTGCCGTGGCTTCTATTTGAATAGTCCACAGGAACTTCCAGATTAGAACATGTGAAGTCATCGAAGCATGGCGTCCACGTAAGGTTTGCTGATGGTTTGATCTATCATACGGCTGGTCAGAAAGCCTGCAGTGACAGCCTGGCAGTACGTATTAACTCGGCGGTATCCAAAGATCAAAACTCACATTGCCAAATCCATAGGCCATGTCCGGATCGAGACATCTAACGAATGTGCATCCTAAGATTGTGAAGAGAACAAGTGCATTCGCAAGTTGCTTCATTGTTCTCCCCAGAAGGCTTCTCATGATTATTTTTTTGGGGGGGATTGGAGATGGCGGTGAGGTCAGATACTTTGGAGGTGAAGGTACGGTAATGATTGCTATTGTGCAGCAGGAGCTAGAATCGAGGTTATCAGAGATATTTATATTCACGAGCATTCATGAACTTGTCAAATAGGTTGCCGGCTTCAAGCTCGATTTCTTCAGACCCTCATGAGATGAGGTTCCTTCCAAACTATCTCGACGCTCCACTTGTACGAAGCGACCAACCAAGTTGATCAATAACTATCACAAGTTTTGACGAGTTTATTCTTGCTCACTTCCAACCTTTTCCTCATCTCGCCGGGCTGTGCCTTGGGTGCCCACGGCTAGAATCCTTCCCGACATATCCCGGTCAAGGTGGCTTAGCGGTTTGCGCAAGTCCTTCCTTTATGTCCCCCCCACTTGTACGAACGAGCCAATCACTCATATATATATGGTGAGACAGCCCCATTTGTTTTGTCCTGCCCATTTTAAATCTTCTCGAAGCTTTGATCTGCCCTTGACGTCCCCAGAGATGGAATAAAGACTGTCGTACGGGCTGAGGTTGTCTTCTTGCATGCAATTGCGTGTACCGAGAATCCTATCAAACCAGAATCAACGTGATGGATGACGAACTAACTAATGGCGGGGAGAACACCAAGACGGCCAATCAAGCTTGGAGAAAGAGGCCTCGCAAGTTCGCTCCAAAGTCAAGATTGGGCTGCAAAACTTGCAAGTAAGACTTCCATACCGGCAACGCGATTGATACATGTTTCAGTGCTCAATAACTGACACTCAACTTCGTGTGCAATTCTCAGGATTAGACGAGTCAAATGCGATCAGTCTCGACCTTCATGCTTGAAATGCAAGTCGACCGGGCGCATCTGCGACGGTTATAGCGAGCCTGAGATACCCCCCGCTTTCAAGACCGAGCTTGACGGTTCGAGACCTTATTACAAAGACATGACCAACAGTACTAGTACTGCATATCTGCCGATGCATCATCATTGCGACGCCAACCGCCCCAGCAGGCTCCCGATGTCACAGAACCTCGGCCCCTTTATGGTCCTGCCGGTGACTGGGCCAGCCCAGGAAGAGGCCATGTCCTTTTTCGAGTATATTTCAATCAAGGATCTGAGCGGATACCACATCGGCGAATCGTGGCCGAAGACGCTCATGCACTTTTCGCAAACAGTGCCCTCGGTGCGGTATGCCGCCGTCGCTCTGGCTTTGGTCCACCGGGACTACCTGGACCGCGCTACTACTGGCCGTCTGAACGCACCGACGGACTGGCTACCCGGCAAGGCTCCCTTGCTTTACTACAATCGAGCCATTCAACTCCTTCTGAGCCAGCCAACCGGTGCAAACAGTGACACGGAAACAACGGCCATCACCCTCGTGGTCTGCTATCTCTTCACCTGCTTCGATCAGCTAACTGGCAACTACGTACAAGCCATGAAGCATCTACGGGGAGGCGTCGAGCTCTTGCGCAGCAGGGACAATTATTCTGTACTCAACAAGAACAGTACACATAACGTCGCCAAAACCTCCGGGATCGACACGCTTATCTGCCAAGTTGCCAGACAGATCCGCCGTCTCGACATGCAGGCCGTATTGTTTCTAGTTGACTGGACACCCGCCAATATCCAAGACACGCTTATGGCCCAGCTTCCACCCCCCGACATTGCATTTCGGTCAATCGAGCAGGCCGCAGACCATCTACAGGTTCTCGTCGCCCAAGTAATGCAATTGCGAAACAGCCTGGATCAACAGATGTTACCGACCAGCGACGAAGTGCCACCGCAGCCCTCGTTAAATGTAAATGTTGTTCTCGAGCAGCTGGATCAGTGGTCCAACCTCTTCGACAACATGATGCTGCAACGCTCCAGCTCCCACGAGACCGACTCCGAAACGTACCGCCGGCTCACATCGCTGCTGCGTCTACATCACACCGTGGCATGGACTTACCTCAGTAGCAGTTGCGGACCTGGCAGGGAGATGGAATATGACAAGTTCCTGCCACAGTTTCAAAAATGCGTGGGCCTAGCCAGGGAAGTGGTAGCGGCGGCGGAGCACGAGGTGCATAGGCTGGGGTCGCTGAAGCCTACTTTTACACCCGAGATCGGGATTCTCCCCGCGCTTTACATCATCGGCGTCAAGTGCCGACATCCCGCTGTTCGACGCGAAATCCTGAGCATCTTGCGGCGGCAAACAGTGAGAGAGGCGGTTTGGGATAGCACATGCACCGCCACGGTGGTTGAGCGGGTAATCGAAATTGAGGAGAGCGGTCGCTGGGAGGAAGGTGAAGGGGTAGTACAGGATATGCAACAGATTGCTGTGTGGCAGAGGATCGAGACCATGTCCTGGGTACAGTCCACGGGCAGGGTAGATATCAGGTACACATTCTGTACACAAGATGGATTTCATTTCGAATCTCTCGAGTTATGATGCATAAGGTAGTCTAGCAAACTACCTAGTTTGTTCAAAACAAGTATTATTGTCAATGCACAATGTCACATTATTGAGCAGGTTAAGCGAATTTCACTATCGTTTTTTTTTAAACTTTTGTTGCTAGTCTAATTGACATAATCGATCAGTTCTTTTATTAGTTAAAACACTCAGTTTCCTGGACATTCGGCAGCAGTGGTAGTTTGATTGATAATTGGATCATAAGCTGTACTATTGAACCCAGGGGGTCAAAATTCCTAGATTGGTCCGAGACTTGTTTAACTTGACAGCTCTCATAGTAGATACTTATAAAAGGGATTAGTGAGTCCAGAGGGGAGGACCAGGTAAGGAGGGTGTAGGGTTATGACGTGGGGTTATCAGATATATACCGCTGTTGCGTAATGCAAGAGCAGCGTCGCCTTTGGAACTTTGGTGCATTGGTATCTGCGACAAGGGTTGGTTACGGTTCGGAGGGTTGTTTGCGGGGAGGATGTGGATGGAAGGAGCGGGACACACGTAGATGGTGCATTCATGTTGTTAGTAAGCCGCAGTACCACTTTTATCCGGATATCGCTCGGGGTTCGTGCTGGATCGTAAGCCGGCAGTTTGGCTTGTCGTAGGACACAGCGGGGATAGTAAGGAAGAATAAATCGGGGACCTCTGTTGTATCACTTGCTCCCCCTACGTGCACCAGCTACCTTACTGACAGGAACACAACCGTCGGACTCCCCCCCCCCCCCTTTTTTTTTTTGCAAATAGTAAACAATGGCGACGACAAACGACACAATAACCGGGGGACAGAAACCCGACAAAATGCATTTCGCAATTGTAAGCAAAGACACCATCATTCAACCGCCAAAGGCAGGCTGACATCGCGACAAAAGGTCGGCGGCTCTCTAGGAGGGCTAGCAACAGGCATTGCCCTCAAAGCCTTAGGTCATGACACCACTATCCTCGAACGGAACCGCACCCCCCTCCTCCACGACCAAGGAGCCGGCATCGTCGCCGGCGGGCACGCCCTAGAATTTCTCAAAAAGTACAACCGCTGCCAGCGCCAAGCGCTGTCCGTCCCCTCCTCCTGCCGCCAATACCTCAACCGCGCCGGCAAAGTCATCCACACCGTCACGGCTGACCACGACATGAGCTCCTGGGACCTGACCTACTTCCTCATGCGCGCCAACTACGACGGAACCTCCTCTCCCTACTGCGACGTCCCACCCCCCGATCCGTCCCACGGCGCCGCAGTCCATCACCACGACCGCAGCGTCACTTCTGTTATTTCTCGTGGCTCCGGTGTTCTCGTATCTTGGAAATCAACCACCGACCCCTCCATCACCGGCTCCTTAACCGCCGACATCCTCATCGGCGCCGACGGCCCCAGCTCCACCATCCGCTCCCTTTTCGCGCCCGGAGGTTCCGCGGAACGAACCTATGCAGGCTACTGCGCGCTCCGCGGCACCGTCCCCGAGCTCTCCGCCACCCCCTCGACCCTTGCCACGTTCGCAGAGAAGTTCACCTTTTTCCACGCCCCCGGTATCCAAATCCTCGCTTACCTCATCCCCGGCAAGAACGGGTCCGTCCAACCGGGGGAACGCCTCATCAATTTTGTCTACTACACCAACTTCCCCGAGGGCTCCCCCGAACTCGACCAGATCCTCACGGACCGCAACGGCCGCCGGCACCGCATCACCTTGCCTCCGGGGCTCACCGACCCCGCTGCCTGGAAACGGCAACAAGAGATTGCTCGGGAGAAATTACCCCCGCAGTTCGCCGAGATCGTCTGCAAAGCTCAGCGACCCTTTGTCCAGGCCGTGACGGACGTGATCAGCCCCTCCAATGAGTTTCTCGACGGCAGGGTCATTCTCATCGGGGATGCGTTGGCAGGGTTCCGCCCGCACACCGTGGCGAGCACCGCTCAGGCGGCATACGACGCTATGCTCTACGCCGATTTTGTGGCGGGGAAGATTTCCCGCGAGGAATGGAAGCGGCACACGATGGGGTACGCGCGGTTCACCCAGCGTCGAGGGGTCGTGATGGGGGATCGAAGTCAGCACGAGAATCTACCGCTGGAGGAGTACATCCGGGACCGTGACGAGGCTTCCGTGCCGATTTCCTATGACATGTTCCCCGAGTGGGCTACTGCTATCTGATCTCTCTTTTTCTTTTCTAATTGTAGTTTCTCTAAAAACCAGAAAAAAAAAAAGGAGTTACAACACAAGCTTGAAGCTCGGATCCCGATCATCGCCGCACCCAGTAAACTCGTCATACTTGCCCCGAGCTTTATCCCTATTAATCTTGGCGCACACCAAAACGTTGGTCAGGATCAGAAACCACCCCGCCACCAGCAAGCCCAGAATAATCGTGTGGCCCCTGTGAAAAACCGGCCCGTCCGCGTCCGGATACAAAAACACCGAAAGGATGCCCCCGCAGTTGGCAATGGCCAGCTGCAGCGCGGCGGCCGTCGCCCTCTTGTAGTGCCCCGCGGAGTTGTTGGCGAGCCAGGCCAGGTTGGGAGGCACGCTGCTGTACACCCCCGTCGCCATCATGATGGTCATCCCGTATTTGACCTTTGGGTGGGCGTCGCCGACGTTGGCGATGACGGCGTACCCCACGATGGCGATGGGCATGGTGAACAGCATTACTACCCCGCGGAGCTTGAGCCGGTCGGACACGAACGCCACGACCAGCGTCGTGACGGCGGCCACGGCGTAGGGCGGGACGGTCATGAGCTGGGCCTGGTTGGCCGTGTAGCCCAGCTTGAGGATAATGGTGGGCAGGAAGATGCCGATGGAGTAGATCGCCGAGAGGAGACCAAAGTAGGCCGAGGCGGTAAGCCAGGTCAGGGGGTAGGCGAAAGCCCGGCGGACTTCGGCCCAGGAAAACTTTTCGCGGGTTTCCTGGTTGCCGGTGCCGTGCTCGACCCCAGCTTGCCGCGCGATGGCTAGTTGCCGCTCTTTGGGGCAGAGAAAAGATGCCGTCTCGAGGGTGTTGGGCAGCGCGAGGTAGGTGAAGACGGCGCAGACGATAGTGAAGAGCCCCTCAATGACAAAGATCCAGCGCCACGCCGTCAAGCCTCCGCGATCCCCGATCGCGCCCATGGCTCTCGCCAAGAGCCCTCCGAAGCCGCTCGACAGGGATGTCGAGGTGTACAGAACTCCAATGCGCAGGGCGAGCTCCGAGCGGGTGTAAATGGTGGAAAGGTAGAGGACCATGGCGGGAAACAGACCTCCCTCGGCGAGACCCAGAATAGCCCGAAGGGCGATGAACTGGTCAAAGTTGCGGACGAAGCCCAGGCAGAGGCAGAGCAGGCCCCAGAGAAAGGCCATGAAGGCTATCCAGACCCTGGGGGTGACTTTCTTCAGGACGAGGTTGCTAGGGATCTCGCCGGCGATGTATAAGGGGTAGAATGCGGCGAGCCCCTGCTGGTATTGGAGCGGGGGGAGGCCGAGCTCTTTGTCCATGTTGTAGACTTTGGCGTTGCCCACGTTGGTGCGGTCGAGGAAGGAGCAGAGGACGAGGAGAATGAAGACTGGGAGGATTCTTTAAGTTGGACATGGGTGAATGGCCATGGGGATTAGCTAGATGTTGGTGATGTTTGCCGGAGAGAGAGAGAAAAAAGTGAAGGGAAGGGTAGCAGAGCGTTACCTACCTGGTGTCTAATTTCCAGAGCAGTTTTCGGGTCAGGGGTGTGGTTGCGGTCTCTTCAGATGGGTCGGGGGCCTCCAGAGAGGATACTACCGAGTCGTCTTTTTGGGAGGCCGGGGAGTCTTGGATTCCAAGCCCCTTCTCGCCCGTCTCCTCGAGCTTCGTCTCGGTACCCATGTTTGTGAGATGCAGTGGTTGATCAAGAAGTTTTTGAGCTCCGAGAGTTTGTGAAAGCAAACCCGCCAGTCTCTCAGTACAACAGTCAGGGACAATCACGTACCACTGTTCGACGAAGGTTACTCCCTCCTTTTCTACCATCTGTCTTGTCATGTCTTGTGTTACCTTGCATCATGCCCGGACCAGGGTCGGGTAGCACAAGCATCCGATATTCTCGGCAGACCCCGCACGGTAGATTGATTCTACCGAATAACAAAGTAACACAAAGACGACGCACGCCCAACAGTCTGACATGCATCTGCCGGGAGAGAGATTTATTAATACAGTCGTTGGTATAACCAAGGGGGCGTTGGGTTTCTCAAACTTCCCGATACAACACTAAACTATTTCGTCAATGAAGGACGGCGTTGCTCAAAGTATCCGTCGCTCGAGGCAGGGCCTCAACGAGCATGGTGGGGGGCATCCACAATGCTGGCTCTAATCCAAATGACTGCAATTTTGTGTGCCACAATCTCTCAGGGGCTGGGGACACACTGACGCTGGTATTCTTGCCTCTCCTTCAGTTGTTGGTGGTAAGTCTTGGCAGCATTTCGTACCAGAAGAATCTTGTGTACCGGACTAGTATACGTTCCCCATAAATGACTACAGAATATATATACCTATATGATCAGTACCAGGCATGCGTACCCAAGTAGGGCTCACCCGTTGTATGATTCTTTAGGTACCTTACTTACATACTGGCACTGAATTATTCATTTCTAGGTATGAATTCTGGTTGAGGCGGGCCGTTTCAGACTCAATATCAACATCAGATGAGAGGCGCGTTCTACATCAAAGGAGATGATACAGAGGTGTTGTCTTTCTCCATCATTTTTTGCTCCCGTTTGTCTATCCCTAATCCTGGTTCATTGGTACCTAACTCTTCCTGTCTGGCAGTCCACGATTCAACAGACCAAATCGACACGTTCGTACATACCTAAGCAGGGCATCTGATGTTACACCGTTGTGAGACGGCTCCTGCCACACAACAGAGGGAGATTGACAGACTCGTTTAACGAATTCTCATCATGGTCATTAACATTTAACTAAGAATAAAAATACAGGTGTCTGGTGTCCCCCGGGAACATCAGAATCAGGACCTATTAGAATTTTAATAAGCAACCTGGCTGTGCAGGCCATCCAACTCGCGATCCCAGCACCTGTGGTTCGCGACATTGTAAAAGAACTTCTCCATGAATCCGTCGCCGCCCTTGAAGATCTCTTTAACCACATCGCTGAGCACCTTGGGCTCGCGAACCGTCACGACTCCGTAGCTGTCAGTGACCTCATCAGCCGAGCTCACATTGACGGCAGGTAGAGCAATGGCCTTGTTCACAAAGTCAACAGCCTCGCCGGTGGCTCCGATCGTCTTGAGGTGGCCGAACGCCTCGCGCACCCAGTGCATCGCCCGGCCGTTGGTGGACAGGGTCCGGATGGATTCGACACCGCCGGGGATGAACAAGGCATCCACCATAGTAGACCGGAAGCCCTCGAGGTGGTGATGAGGAGTGACTGAGCTGGTGTTGCCTGCCGAGACAATCTTGCTGCGCTTGGGTCCGATGACGAGCGGAATGGCCATGCCGGCAGAGATGGCGGCGTAAGCAGCGCCATAAGCCGCGGGGTCGTAGCCATCAGCAACAAGGATCGCAATGCGGCGAGACTTGATTGTGGGTTTGAAGCCAGGGTACTCGGTCTGGCTCAGACCGGGCGCCTTCTTGTTGTGATTTGGGTGCGCCGACTCCTTGGGCGCTTCGCCGCCTACCATCTCGGCCATTGTTGACGCGAGGCCGAGATCAATGTCAGCCAGACGCTGCACCATGCGTTCGTAGACGACCGGGTCCTCGCAGTGGTCGAGCTCAAAGGCCAGCGCGTTGGTGATGTGCAACTTCTCCACCTGCGACATGCTGTTCCAGAACAGCTGCGCCTGCGAGTAATGCTCCTTGAACTTGGCGCTCTTGGTGCGGGCCTTGATGCCGGCAACCTTGGCTGCATATTCTACATAACCACCCTCATCGACAGTCGCAGGCTTGGTGGCTTCGAAGCGGTTGGGCCAGTAGTTGACCGTGCCCCTGGTGATGGTGTGCCTCATGGCGCCGTCGCGGTTGAAGTTCATGACGGGGCAGACGGGGCGGTTAATGGGGAGTTCCTGCCAGTTGATGCCGAGGCGGGACAGCTGCGTGTCGAAGTAGCTAAAGTTGCGGCCCTGGAGGAGGGGATCATCCGAGAAGCCGATGCCGGGGACAACGTGGCTGGTGCAGAATGCGACCTGCTCCGTCTGCGGGAAGAACTCGTCTGGGTTGCGGTTGAGCTCCAGCTCGCCGATGTAGCGGATGGGGACGAGGTCCTCGGGCCAGATCTTGGTGGCGTCGAGAATGTCAAACTCAAAGTTGTTCTCGTCGGCCTCGGGAATCACCTGGATGCCAAACTTCCACTTGGGGAACGCCCCGTTCTCGATGGCCTCCCACAGATCCTTGCGGTGGAAATCGGGGTCCTGTCCGGCCAGCTTGAGAGCCTCGTCCCAGACGAGAGAGTGGACGCCGAGCTCGGGGGTGAAGATAAACTTGACAAAGTGGCGCTCGCCCTTTGCATTGATGAGGGTGAAGGTGTTGACACCGAACCCTTGCATCATGCGGTAGGACCGGGGAATGCCTCGGTCGCTCATTGCCCACATAAACATGTGGGTTGCCTCTGTGTGGTTGAACTGGAAGTCCCAGAAGTTGTTGTGCGCCGACTGAGCCTGCGGCACCTCGTTGTGAGGCTCAGGCTTGGCGGCGTGGACAACGTCGGGAAACTTGATGGCGTCCTGAATGAAGAAGACGGGAATGTCGTTGCCTACGAGATCCCAGTTGCCCTCCTCGGTGTAGAACTTGACGGCGAATCCACGCACATCGCGAACGGTATCGGCACTCCCGCGGCTTCCGAGCACGGTTGAGAATCGGACAAAGACGGGCGTCTCCCGGGACGTGTCGGTCAGCACGGGCGCGAATGTGACATCCTCGGCGCTCTCATACACCTTGAACTTTCCAAAGGCGCCACTGCCACGGGCGTGGACAACACGCTCGGGGATTCTCTCGTGGTCGAATCTGTGAATCTGCAAGGCAAACATGTGTCAGCGTCGGGGCGGCAGCGGAAAAGAAAACGTCGTCGTGTCCATACTCTCTCGCGGCCAAAGGGATCCTCCAGCAGGAAAGGGCCCGTCTTGTCCTGGTTGGAAACCGTCAACCAGTGGTCGGGGTTGGTCTGCTTGACGCCGTAGTCTGTGGTCAGGCGGTTGCCCTTGGCGTCTTGGTCCTTCATCTCCTTCTGAAGGTCGGCGACCTTGTCACCACCTCTGGGGCCCACGACTGCGTGCTGCACTTTCTGCATTGTTTGCGGGACTATGTCGGCCATGTGGAGGAAAGATAAGTCACGAAATCACAAGAAAAAATTATTCGTGTCGATCAGGAGAGAGGAAGTTGGGTTGTTGGAGTATTTTT
This sequence comes from Cladorrhinum samala, assembly GCA_033576145.1. Lineage (NCBI taxonomy): Eukaryota > Fungi > Ascomycota > Sordariomycetes > Sordariales > Podosporaceae > Cladorrhinum > Cladorrhinum samala. Next base: position 154,688 of record MU864990.1, read on the forward strand.
ATTTTCTTCTTTTTTAAATATTTCTGGTTGGAGGAGAAAGATGGGCAATAAAAGCATTCGTTTTTGTCCCCCTCGTTGTCATGACGTCAAGCATCACACAATGCCGACCCAAGTGGGGGGTCGTTTCTCAAAAAGCTTCCTCGTTGTCCATTGGGGTTCCTGCGCGAATCGTGCCGAGTGCTTGCCATCTCCAACAATGTACACGCGTTTTCAAATCTCAATACGGCCATTGATCCGACAAAGGGGAAGACTGCACCAAGTCTTGATGTCATTTTTCCCAGTGGCCTGTTGAATGTGTTTACCCCACACCACCAAAGTCCCGATTGGGAAGTCCGCTGGCGGGATCTTGCAGTGGGCTAGCTCCGTAGCTCAGCTTGGCAAAAGCAGTTCTCCAACTCTATCTGATGAGTAATTCTTGATTTTTTTTTTTTGATTTTTTTTTTTTTTTTGTTTTATTCTTTTTACCTCTTTGTTCTTTCTCGAGAATTCCTCATGTTTCAAGTGTAAACCCTCTCTTGATTACCTCGGTTGTCATAATACTTGTTTATGAAGCCGATGACAAATATTTGTCTTATCACTTTCAAGAGACCTAATGACGTCATCGTTTACTTGTGCATTTCCAGCAGCTTCACCGGGTGACTAGGTGGGGGGGTGAATCCCCACTATATTGACCATCTTGATTACTATCTGAATGCTCCAGATGCAATATTCACAGTACAAACGTTTCCGATTATAAAAGGTAGTTCTCATCAGTCACCACGGTGACACCATGATGGAGACCTGACCTTCATCAGAGTAAAGAGATGAAGTAAAAAAAAAAAATTAAGTGACAACGTGACTCGAACACTGGCGGGCTTGTTAATGGTAGTCACTTCGCTGAAGGGCGAAACCCCCCAGCTGGTGTACACATTACACCAATCCGCGCAGTAACTTCGAGACGTTGTCGATTAGTGTGATAAAAAAAAAAGACCTATAATGTCTGCAACTTGACTTGAGAGGAATGGCCCCGGGGGGTAACTAATTGAGCATGAGCTCCCAAATTGCGCACGACACAATGCGCTTTGCACTGTCCGGATACCTACATAGGTGCTCAATACAATCCATATGGGACTTGTGGCTGGAATGATCAACAAGTTGTATGAATTGTCCATGAAAAGCCTTCCGAACTCTCTTGAAAAACAAAATTATCAAACAGAAGAAGGTACTATGTTGAAACTCGATAAAACTTTGCATCTATTCTGTAAATCAGAGTGGAAGATGCAAAAGAAAGCCCGATAGTACTGCGGGTATGGAGAGAGTCTTTTTACAATATGGTACTTGTCCTCCCACTTTATGAGGCATACAAATATTCCTAACCCCCGCATGAAATCTCGAAACCATAAGGTCTAAATTATTTGTGATATACCTTTTAGTTTTTAAATGCCTATCTATAATATATACTCGAGAGATTATTTCTCGTAGTAACTTGTGTATAAAATCTGAATAGAGTGTAGGACAACGGCACTATAGTTTGAAAAGACTCTCTCAAAACATGACGCTCAAATCAACAGTTAAGGACCCAGATTGATGGATAGGGCGGAAAGAAGTCAGACATCAGACTTCTTCAGCATCGAATAATATGTAAAGAACCATCTGCCGGGCTCGGGCGGACGGCGCCAATGTTCAGAATAAACTGCCATGTGCGCGGAAGTAGCTGGTTGCGCACATGACTAGCAATTGAACGCCGCGCCAGCTCAAGATTGAACTCACCAAGACAAAGAGGGTACGATGGATTTTAGATACTCAGGGGGGAAAGAGTGGAGATGGCCATCTCTCCGGCAAAAAAGGAAGTACCAGGAAAATCGGCGAGATAATTAACAAGCCCGGGAAAAAGACAAACAGTGATGGCAATAGTGAGTGCGTGTTGCTGAAAACTCCCGTGAGCATCCAAGGCCAGACAGCCTGAGGAGATCGAGGGTCCAACTGCTTCATGATATTGGCCATATAATTGTAGCGTCGTTATGTCTTAGTGGGCATTAAGAGGCTCCAAATCCAGAAAGGTGGTACGGCTAATCTGCTTGCACTCTTTCACCCAATTGCCGATATTAATTCCCGAGCGTCTTGTTGCTAGTTAATATCTCCCCCGCAACCTTTGATTCGTGCGCATCCCTAGCCTTGTCTTTTCACAGTCGTCCCTCGGAAAGAGTTCCGACCTTGGCGGGCAACATCTCGTTCGTAAGGCCAGCGAGCTTTGAAGCGCGCCTGTCAACACCAAGGATAGTTTTCTGAACCTGTCATCAATGGAGACCTGGTGTCGCGAGAACATGGCGGTTAATATCCCACAAGTTTCATGCTAATACCGGGAGTGAATAAAATTCCGTTGGCACTACTCTATCAACTCGGAGCACGGAAAATCGGCTTAGAGGATACTAGTCTTGGAGAGGTTGAAAAAGGAATCTTGAATGGCATAAAAGGTGGAGGACTGTCTCAGCAACAGAGCTGGTGAAAACCCATCATCCGCAGACCACGAGTGCGCGACATCTTCCAAATAATTATTGCGAGAAGAAGCTGAGTCGGAAGGCATCAATTCGCAATGCACGCCCGTCAGAACCCTATTGTGGCCTTCGCGCTCCTCGCGTTGGTGTCCCTCGTCGGCTTCGTTGCCGCTGAGAGATCGGCAGGGTGCGGCAAGAACCCGACCATCTCCAGCAAGCAGTACACCATCAGCGTCAATGGCAAGCAGCGCCAGTACTTTGTGAAGCTCCCGGACAGATACAACAAGGACACGGCTCACAAGCTCATCTTCACCTGGTAAGCCGCTGAGGATTTCCCCTACCTACATGTTTCAAATCGTTCATAGCATGGTATCCGAGTCAGAACTTGGCCGCTAACCGTGCCTGACAGGCATCAACTCGGCGGCAGCGCTCAAAAGATTGTCAACGGCGAGGATCCAAACCGCGGTGGCGTTCTCCCCTACTACGGCCTCAATGCCATCTCCAACAACACGGCCATCTTTGTCGTTCCCAACGGCCTCAACAACGGCTGGGGCAACCAGGGCGGAGAGGACATCACCTTCTTCGACCAGCTCGTCAAGACCGTCGAGGCCGATCTCTGCGTCGAGACCAGCCTCCGCTTCTCGACCGGCTTTAGCTACGGAGGAGCCATGTCCTTCGCCGTCGCCTGCGCCAGGCCCAAGATGGTCCGAGCCGTCGCAGTCATCTCTGGGAGCCTTCTGAGCGGTTGCTCCGGCGGCAACGACCCGGTGGCCTACTACGGACAGCACGGCACCTCCGACTCGGTGCTGAACGTGTCGGGCGGCCGGTCGCTGAGGGACAGGTTCGTCAAAAACAACGGGTGCACTGCGGTTTCCCCCGAGCCCCAGCCCAACGGTTCCAGATCAGTCAAGACCGTCTACAAGAACTGCAAGGAGGGATATCCGGTCACTTGGGTGATCCACAGCGGCGACCACAACCCTTCGCAAACCGACAGCGGATCCTCGACCCCGTTCGCGCCCCAGAACACCTGGGAGTTCTTTTCTCAGTTTGCCGCTAACTAGGTAAATGCGGGAATGGCAGTCTGAGTGATATTTGGGGGTGCTGGGACGAGGAGGAAGGATTATCTTTTGTGACTGGAGATTTCTATCGTGACCTCACTTAGGGACGGTATGTACATGTACCTAGGTACATATTGTGTGCGCCTTAACAGTCAGCACTCTTCCTTTTCCTCTGGACGTTTTTTGACGTTTATGATGGGTTTACCTTGGCTCTGATTGCCATCAAGATATGTCGTCTTAGACGGATCGACCTGGCTTTCGATGAATATATCCTTCCAATTACCACCATCAACCCTGCCTTTGCCAGCTCCAAGTTCACTTCCACTGAGTGCATGATCGTTATGGCCCAAACTCAACAAGAAATACCTGTTTCGGATATCATGGGCGGCCCTTCAGCGATGCCACCGCACCACAAACATGGTAAGTTTAGAATCAAGACAAATGTCCAAGTATGGCCTCAAGGAATATTTTTGATATTCTGGGGTCGTCTCCGGTCCAATTTACCCCTTACGGTACCTACCTACCTATGTAACATGATAATCGGTCGCTGATTTCAATACATTATTCTCCGAACATGGGTTTCAGAGGCTTTTTCAGAGAGTAATAAGCGATTATATTGGCCCGAACCGCCTGCGGATCCCACTGGTTTAATCTCATGGATTGGGATTTCTGAAGGCTCGTTGTTGTTGATGGGAAAAAAAAAAAAAAAAAAAAAAAAAAAAAAAAAAAAAAAAAAAGGAGATGAGGAACTATTCCTTTTTAACGAGGAGTATGATACTTTACGTACTTTCACTTTCCACAGGAAAGTTCCAATGGAAAAGATCACCCATTCACTGCATGACGCTAGTCCCAAACCGACCCTCTCAGGCCTTGCCAAGCCGAAGAGGGGAAAGGGGGGGGGGACGCACCAGTCACAATTTATCAGCCCATTTGCGTTTCTTGGACAGAACGGAACACGAAGTGGCTTGGTGCACCGGTCTAAAAAAAAAAAAGAAAGAAAGAAAAAAGAAAAAAGAAAACCCAAAAAAAAAAGGGACGACCTTCGGTTGCCCTGGCGTGCCTGATGGCAAAAGGTGATTGTGCGCTATATTAGTACAAGAACCACTGCAAGCCGTCGATCATTCTGCACGCACAACGCCATGCCGAGGTGTTTCTGTTTATGATGAGCCACCAAGAAAAACAACAATTGTTTGAACTTAGTATGTTTATTACTCCTCAGTAGGGTAACATTTTGTACTGGCCATGAACGGTGATCTTGGTCCTGTAGGTGATTAGCGCAGTTTTTACCCCGTTACAACCAAGTAGCGTATGTGTAGATCCTGCTACACCACAAACCCTGGGCCGTAAACAAAAGACTTCCATTTTGACGGGGGTAGGCACGTGTACGTGTACCAGGTAGCATTGGACGACTGAAAACGTGCACCACTGCGAGCCACTTTGTTTTTTTTTACTACCGAAGAGCTTACCGAATTTGCAAGCCAATCAGTGGAGCAGGTTGACTGCACAGCCCGCTTGCTGGCACGTGCGGCTGTTGTTTTTGTGCAGTTGTGCAGGTTATGCACCTGTTTATAGTATTCGTGCTTGGCCGGGAGGAAAATCAGGCCGACTTTTGCAGGTTTTGTTATCATTATTATGGAAGGATTTGGCTGTGAATGAGGGGCTGAGGTAGCATCAGGTCCTTGCCAAACCCGGCTTGCTCCGCATGAACATGTCTCCAGATAGGCATGGTAAGTTTTCCTTGTTCTAAAAACTCTTGGGAATCTCTTCAAGCGCATCGTCACCTGCTAAAAATCGCGCCCAGGCAGATTTCCTTCTTGTGAATGAGACGCTGGCACGCTGCGAGCAATCCTTTCCCACACCGGGTTCACCTTTTTGTTTCCATTTCCCCATTGAGTCCCAGAGCCTTGCGGTCCAAGTCGGGATGTGGGTGTGTGACATTCAGTGTTCAGCTCCTGCAAGCCAGGTCAGTTAGTGGCCTTGGCAGCACGCAGCCACCGCAGCTCTTGACCAGTGAGACTCATTCTTGGCCAATATTTTAACGGAGGTGCAGGTATTATTGCTGGGGGTTTGCCGGGGGGCTGCTGCTCTTTGGCGAGCGACCCGGCCCAGCTCGGACGGCCGCAGAGGGACCCTTTAAGCATGGCACGCTCCCCTCCTTTGGACGAACTGAGCTTTCTTTGTCCGCCTCCTGGCAGCTCGACCGTGAGTCCGCGACGCCTCAACTGATTACTACGCCCCTAGTTTAAACCATCGCTATGTCAAGATTTACCGCGGCAGCATGGCTCTCCATGCTGGCCCTCAGCGGTTCTACCTACGGCCAGGGCCAGGTCCTTCAGGTTCTGCAGTCGGCCGCCGAAGAGAATAGGCTGCACGCGCCAATCACGCCAACCCCGACATTGGCCATCCGGGGAGATGTGCGAGGGAGACAGGTGACCAGAGGGTCGAGCACAACCACCACCTTCACCATCACCAGCGCCCCCGACGCAACCTGCGGCTTCCTCTCGGGCAACTCGGGCGTCGCAGTCACCTGCGCAAACGGCAAGAAGTGCGCGTGGGAAGCAGAATACATCGGCGCCGTCTTCTGCGGCTTCGCGGTCACCGACCGTTCCTATCTCCGTTGCCTCCCCCGCAACATCGCTGTCGACCCGGTCCAGTGCAACGACGTCTGCCAGAGCAACTCGTACAACCTGCTGTGCACCGACTCGGCAGAGCCCTACTGCCGCACCTACGCCTTCCCCGACGGTGTTCGCGATTTCCGCTGCGCGTCGACGTCTGTAGTAGGCGCGCAGCAGGTCTTGTGGACTTACTCTGGCCAGGCCAACCGTCAATTCACCACCAGCGTTGTCCGTGATGAGACGACCGGCGGCATCACGAGCGGACCGCTCCCAGGCATCACGTTCACCAACGTACCCACACCCACAGAAACTGGCACAGACCCTAGTATTACCCGAGATCCTGCCACCACCGGCCCGGGGCCTACCAACACCAACGACCCCTCCGAGGATGACGGCGGTCCTCCTCTGGGTCCCATCATCGGCGGAGTGGTCGGCGGCGTCGCCGTGCTGGCACTCATCCTCACCGGCATCTTCTTCCTCATCCGTCGCAACAAGAGACACAACCAAAACATTCAGGCCAACGTCGCCTCCCCGGGGGTGCCCCCAAATCAGCCCTCGCCGGGGCATTACCACGCCGGCAGCGTCGGGTATGCCGGCGCTCCCCAAGTTCAGCAAGTCCCGGGTTACCAAGGCATCCCGCCCCCCGGGGCTGCCTCCCCCTCGCCCACCTACGACTCGACTTTCAAGCCAGGCGCCGGCAACATCTCACCGCACACGCCTTCGATGCTCTCAATGAACCCGCCCTCGGCACTCTATCAGGAGCATTACAAGCCTCAGTGGGGCCCGACTCCTTCCCCCCCGCCAGTCCAACCCGGAGTTGCACCGAACCAGGGAGTGTATCCTCAGCATACACCTCAAGGTGGCCCCGTCTACGAAATCGGCACGGTGGAGGATCAACACAAGGGAAGGATCAACGAGCTGGGGTAAATCTTGTAGGTGACCAAGTGTGACGGGGATCGAGCGGAATGAGAACGCAGTGTCATTGTACCGTCACGGCGATGATCCAGTTGATCGGGGGGGGGGGGGTTATTGTATTTAATGCGACAAATCATTCATGTAAGGGATTTGGTGGGGTGTGATTAATTCGGTTTAAACATTCAGCGGTACAAAATTTTTTCTTTTGGTTGGTTTTCCTCTTGGAGTTTTAAATCATATACCTACCTACATATAAATTGGTATCTTGTTTAGGTACATTAATGCGACGATTTTTGGCCCACCTATTTAAAGAGAACTCACCATGTACATGTACATACAACCTATCGTTCTGTCACCATAATTTTCTCTGGTAAACTAAATTGCAGTTGCTAGCTCCGTTACTCGCTTTTCAAGCTTCCGCTACCGTGGAAATTCTCATACTGATATATACAGACACAATTTTGAGATTCGTGATCAAGATACGCAGCTGGCTATCTACCTATATTACACAAAGTCAAGTTCAACCACGGGTTTCATAACACTCCGGTTTTAAACTGGAATCAAACAGGTCGGGTATCCTCCACAAATGAAAGATTCCCAAAGGTCCCTACTCAACCGCTAAGCCAAGTAAAGTGCCTCATCCTGATCACATGTTCGCCTATAATCTTTCTACAATGTTCTCGTCATGCTCGTTTGCAGCCGGCTGTTTCACCCCCTCGATTTCAACCTCCTCCTCTGAGTGGCTCCGGCTCCTCCAAACAAAAATTACCTCGACCACAACCGGCAAGAATATAGTGATGGCCATGACCTGTCCGAACCCCCACTCGTTTGCTTCGTAGTGCCCAGCCGTTCTCGACGACAACTGACACTGCAGGCTCCGCAGCCTGAAGAACCCCCACACCAAGGGGGCAGCCAGCAGCGTCGGAACAGTGATAAGCACGTACCGGAGCCACCTGTTGTTCTCCTCCCGGACGAAGCGAGTGATTCCGCCCACCTTTTCACCGATCCAGTCGCGCGCGGGGTGTCTCCCATAGTTGTCGTTCAGCCGCCTGAGCCCCGGAGGAACCAGGGCGCCAACGGTGAAGAGGACAACGGAGAGCGACGCCAGCAGCTGAAACGCCCGGATTATTTCGTGGCCCCTCTCGGTCAGGACAACTCGGCCGCCCGGCCCAAAGCAGGCCCGCGTGACCGCGGCCCATTCCGCATCCGTCGCGTAGGTCGCGCCGCCCTCTCCTTTCCCTTCGCCGATCTGGGTCTCGGCAAAGTTGAGGATCGAGCGCGAATAAAAGGGGTACAACGACACGCAGACTGTAAAGGTGAAGAGTGCGAGCCGGTAGGACGCTCGTTTCTTGACTTCCCGGTTGTTTATGAACGGAAGCAGCGCGACGGGGCACAGGAGCGGGAGAAGGCAGATGACCGAGACGAGCCCCGCGATGCGCGCCTCGTAGTCGCCAAAGGTAATCTTTGCTGTCCCAAAGTCCTTGGGCCCCAGAGTGACGATGGTGGCGACCTGAACTGCGAAGGCAAAGTAAACCGCGCAGTCGAAGAATGTTGCCAACGCAGTGACGGCCTTTTGACTGCGGGACTCGAAACGGTTTGCATGGCGTGCGAGTGCAAGTACCGACAGAAAGATGCTGAGAAAACTTGACATGAGATATCCGATTGTAACCTGGGTAAGCAAAGATGGTAAGTAAAGTGCCTTGACTGAAAAGAAAACATGTAACATCAGGTAAGGTAGGTAGGTAGGTAGGTAGGTATGGAAGCAGGTGATACTGGTAATGCAGTGCTGGCAGCACGTACCCCTATTCCAGAGAGGTCAGGGACCCCGAACCCCCATAGCGTATTGCAAATAGAGACCTGACATTGCAAAATCAGAGTCTCGTTGAACGATGTGGCATTCCGAAGCCGGGCCGCGTATTCATCAAGTCCACGGAAAGACTCCAAATCCGAACAGCGGGCCATTGTCTCAACCATACGGAGTACCTAGGTAGACATCCAACTTAGCAAGGGAAACTCGAATCGTGGAGCGTTCATTGGGGAGCTCAAGTGTTTTTAAAAATTCCGGACTGATGAGCTGGCGGGAATTCTTGGCGAAAAAACAAGGCTCTGGCCAGATCAGGCGCGTGAAGATCGTGTTGGCGCAGCCACAGCAGCTGAGATTTTGGCTTGAGGCGCAGCGGTGGACCAGACTCCACGGTGGAAAACATGGCTACCTATATCTAAAAGGAGGTCCTCGTCCCAACCTCAGGCTGGATTGCCAGGTCCAAACTACTTGGCCTCAGTTGCTACTATGCACCTGGGTAATGTAGGTACCCTACCTCCTTGGATTGAACATAGGTTTGTTCAATTGCACCTCTACACGGTCGTCGTCGCCATGGGGCTCGTCCGTCTTGCCGTGCTTATAGGGCTTTTGCCACTTGTAAAAGCCCAGGCGAGTGGACAACTGGTGGCCCTGACAACCTCGAGTTACCCCGCAGACATAACAACACCACCACCACCAACACCAGTCCGCGGCCTTGATTGGAGGCGACAGTTACAATACGGGGCCCCGAGCACAACAGATACCTGCGGTTTCTACTGTACGTCCTTGAAAACGTAAACACGTCAGTGATGGAGGCGACACTGACCAAGCATACCTTGTATCTTGCAACAGCACCGAGCAGAGGATTGTTTTGCCCTACCGGAGGAGAGACCTGTGCAACAGTGACGCCCACCGCGCGGTCGTCATTTCTTGGTGCGGCTACAGCATTTGTTGGGTGCTGTCCTCCAGGTGCAACGCAATGTACTAATATCCCTACCACATGTTTTGATAAATTGAACTATGCTCCACCAGACCCCGGAGCTTTGACATGGTAAGTTTCAATCCAATTACTGCTAATTACCTACCTACCTACCTATATCCAGAAGCTGACTTGAGCCCTACCTAGTTCCGGCAAGAGCTCTCTATGTCAAACGCTCTCGTGGGTAGGCAGCAACGCCTTGGCATTTCGATGTGTCGAAGAGGGCAGTGAGGGGGTCGGACAGCCAGTTGCGGTGACAGCCACCGCCCCAACCTCTACGGGAAATAGAACAGATAGCGCCAGTGGTGGTATCTCCCCAGCACCAACTCCAAGGCCGTCCAGCAGTAAACCTCTGCCAGGGGCAACCACACGTCAAGGGGACGGGTCCACGAGCACGCCCAGCCATGGCGGCAGCCCATATTCAACCTTGACCAAGTCCGGCAAGATCGGACTAGCGGTTGGCCTGGGAGTTTCTGCGGTCGTGATTGGCTTGCTCGCTTACGTTTTCCGACGACGGCGACCGCGGAGGGTGTCTAATTGTCAGGCTGTTAAAGATACCCTCCGGGAAGCAGAGGGTTCGACTATGACGGAAGACCAGGCGAGGAAAGAAGCGATCCGGATATCAGAGAGGGTTATCAATCACTGGCCCCGACGAGCAACTCTGGTTTGAAAAAAAAAAAAAAAGGTTCGGCGGCGGGGTGAGAGGGAGACAGGAGGTTTTTTTTTTTTTTTTTTTTTTTTTTTTTTTTTTTTTTTTTTTTTTTTTTTTTTTTTTTTTTTTTTTTTTTTTTTTTTTTTTTTTTTATTTTTTT
>MU864991.1:0-67205 GCA_033576145.1 Cladorrhinum samala
CCCTTTTAAAAACGCCAACAAAAATTAAATTTTTAGTTTTTTTTTTCCCCTTGGTTTTCCCCCCCTTTGCCTTTTAAAAACATCCCCACCCGGGCCAATGGTTTTTTTTTTTTTTTTTTTTTTTTTTTTTTTTTTTTTTTCAAAGCCTCCGCCTCATCGCCGCATCACTCCCCGGCTCGATGCAGCGTGGCTGACCGATCTACCCCTGACTCTAACTTTTACCACATTTACTACTTGACAGTCGATTTCGTTCTGTTTTCGTCTCTCGGGATGCTTCTTGCGCAGCTACGAATCATGCCGCGATGTGGGTGCTTTCTGCTTTCCCCACCCTCCAGTTTCCTGGGCTTGTGCGACGCGCATTCCGATTTCCGTGGCTAGGTTAGCCATTATTTTGCCGCTATTGAACGCTCTCAAACGATCGTATTATTCCTTGAATTTTATTTTATATTGTTTTGCTCGTAGAATATTGTAAGAGAAGGAAAAGGAGTCGTTACTTTTCTCGTTGTTCTCATCATTATTGGTTAATCTTGATAGGAGGAAAGAATATTCATTGACCTTTCTCTGCCCCCTCTTTGAATTGTTGATACACGAGACGGCGCAGAACAAGAGCTGGAGCGTTGTGACAGTGACATTCGACGGTTCTTGGTCCTGCGCAAAGACGGCTGCTTACGTTTGGTGCGAGGTTGACGTATTCCGGTCTATTTAATCGCACTGTCAACTGCTCTGGGAGGGAAAGCAGCTTGGTGCTGAGGTTGAGCGCGGAAAAGGCTACTAATACATTGTTATAGCTGAACGGAGGCCAGGGGCTCGGTGACTCGGGCAGAGGGGAGTACTTGGCTGAAGTTAAAAACGGCTGATCCTGACACGAATCCCAAAAGCTTGCTGCTCACCTTGTAGATCGACCGGTCGAATGCAACTCTGTTACCAATACCACTTATTATTGAGCTAGCGCAACGGTTGTGGTTCATCATGGGGCAAGGGCTGCTTAGTGTCATGTTATGGAGCATGAGTGAATTGTGTTGTTGGGACAAACCATAAAAGCTACTGCCACGCCGAGACTGCTCAAGCATTTATCTAGCAGCCTTGAAGACTTCTTCGCCACCGTACCTGCTTGAAGTTCGCTGTGTGTTTTTCATAGGTAAGACTGCTGCGGAGTTTTTGATTATCCGTCGTGTTGAGATTGGGAATAAAATCAGGCGTGTAACTATATGGTGATGAACGCTGTAGACAAGAAGAAAAATGCCACATCTCTAACTACAGATGTGAGGGTGTTTCTTGATCCGTAGAACCACATGGGAGGGAAATCTAGAGATTGACGTGGATTATGAAGATAAAAGGTTTTGGAGAAACCCATCTAGGTAGGGGAAGACGGTTCTCAAATATAAGCTGAAATCACTCAAATAGTCGAGTGCCATATAAAAGGCGGCTATGGTTCATTAGTTTGGAATAAGGAGGGGAAGGAAAGCCAAAGCTTTTCGATGTTGGGTCTATACAAGGAAAGTACCAAAAGCGTATTGATCCAGTATCATGAAGGTAATGACATCAGCAAACATTAGACGAGAATATTTATGCGATAAAATGTCATGGCAGTAGCAGGCGCGTTTCGCTAAAAGGGGTAATTATATAGAAGACTGACATCTCCAGGATGCTTAAACACCAACAGATGACTAATCTTAGGTCACATAGACTGTAGAAACAATTTACTCCTCTTGGAAAAAGCTGGGAACGAATATTCAGGCAGACTGATCATCGAGATTGGTAGGCATTGAAGGCATTATGAGAAGATTTATTGGATGGCCACAAAACCGTTGGAAGATGAGCATTAGACAACGTGATGTGACTGACCATGCGTTTTGGAGATGACAAAGACGTCTTTCATCAACAAGGAAATCCCCCATAAAATGTCAAGCATGTAGCATGCTTGATAACCGCACAAAGACTTCAGGCCCGAGTTACTTTGGGACTAACGAAACTGCAATAAAGTGAGAGACGTGCAAGTTTAAACTATGATAAGGCTACGAAGGCTACAAATGAATCAAGAGCACCATCGAATGTTTTGGGAAAAAGGAAGGTAGCGGACGGGGTTATTGTGATGGTGAACAAAAGCCTTCTTTTCTGCGTCATGTTGGTCCTTGTCTTTTCTTGTTAACACAGGAAAAGGCAGATTATAAACATTTCAAAGGGCCGGCGCACAGAGAGGAAGTTTTGGCTGTTGGATTTGGTTGATGAGCAGCCTGCATAAACCTGCCTGAAAGGCATGGATGATGGTGACACTCAATGGCCGGGCATACCAAGAGACGGGAATGCAAGACGTGACAAGGCACAGGCTAGTTCCTCACAACACCATCCTTACTTTGTATATAATTTCTTTAGTGAGATCAACGTCCTATCTTGAAATTTATATCTATCGGGTCTTTGGTTTCTTCTTAGTGTTTCCTACCTTTGTTGGAACCGCATCAATCTTGGTCTCAAGGAACTTGGCAGCCGCAACCTCTTTTAGCCATGCGACTTCAACCAAGGGTACATGTTGCCGTACAAAGTCCACAAGTCCTTTCGCTTGAGGGGCATCCTCTCTCAATGCAATGCTGGAGGCGCGGGGGATGCCGAGAGCCTCGCTCAGTCTCTCTGCACAGGGCTTGGAGAATCCGACCAATCTAACAGCCGCTTCAGGAGCATGTCCTTGGGAAGCAACGCTCACCATCTGGGGAAAAAGGCAATTGAAGGCTGGCGACTGTCCGGAACGCGCTACCAAAACAACACTGTAAGGGCAGGACGGGCTGCCCGCCGCATCTTGGAGTGTTCGGGTAATCTTGGCCAAACCGACATCAACAAAGGCAGTGAGCTCTGGAACTGGAGGCTTAGGAGTGCGCTCTGAGGATTTTTCTGGCAATCGTTTCCGCTTTCCCTTGGAGGGCGTGATGAACGATCTCCGATATGTCCCGAGCGGCGCTAGGAGACTGATGAATGTCTGTTAGGCACTTGAAGACTGCTACAAACGCAACTTCTGAAAGGAACAAACATACTGGCAAAGAAGCTCTAAGATGACATCTTGGTTTTCCTGGCTTATATCTGGCCTTGCAACAGTCAAAAGGTTAGTGACAACCTATGGAGTTGCGAGCCTAAAGCAAGAAAAGGCGGGGCAACTCAAACCATTCGGCAGCAGAATATGGAGTGTCCAAGGTATGGACGATCCGCTTACGCTCCATCAGGAATGATTTGGTAAATTGATGGTCGATATTTTGTAGTTGCCGAAATGTTCTTCTGCTCAACAAGCAGCCTGGTATTAAAAGGCTGAAAACGCTAACACTGCACTCGAAAGAAAATTTGGGGGTTGTGTCACAGCAGCCAAGCGGATTGCTACCCAATCCCGCTGCAGACAGCGGTGGAGAAATTAGCGGCTCGCTTATCTGGGATGGCGTCCATCGGACAGCATCATATTTAAATCTTAGGTCTTGGTGGAGGGGTGCCTCAAAGTTAAACTAACGACGGGACTATTGGCCCAAGATGCAGCAACCAGGACAGATAATCTAGAAGATTTTGGTGGAGACAATTCGCGATAAATACGGTCACAAATTTGCATTCTTCTCGTCGGCCGTTACCCCAATTGCGCAATCTAGCCTTGCTTCTCAAAGCATCAGACACCTACATCAGGGATGATGTCAGAGGCGAAGCTGGCTCTGATGAGCCTCCATCTCGGAAGAACAACAGATGTGGATAAACTATGTTAGTCTGCAGCATCTCGGCTGCTGCCCCATACCCAAGACAACCATATGTATCTGACGGGAGGAGAGAGCGGGAGCTAGTGACACACGCCCAGGGGTGATCTTAAGAGCCTGTGTTGTTGATCAGGAACAATAGTCGAATGGATGGTTTTGTCCATCTTCCAAGAACTTTCAGACCCCAATTATACTATTGCATTTTCGTCAGTGGGGCCGTCCACCCGCTTGCCCCAGGTAGGTGAAGACAGCAACAGAGTCCCGCCAAGTTAGTTCCTTTGTTCAGATTCTGGTGATGATGTGCGTTTCCGAAGAAACCCCCCACGTGCTCCCTGTCTAATTGACGGAGGGGAATTTCTTTGAAGAAATAAACAAAAAAAAAAAAAAAAGGCAACGTCGAAGGATTAATGTGGAAAATAATACTCCGCCAAAGGTGCCGTAATTCTGACTGTATTCGCATTCACATGCTTTCCCTTGGTAAGGTAGATAACGTTTTTCGGTATTGCTGTAGCCACCCAGGGCCCCCAGAGCCAGAGCGTTCCGGATGAGATAAGGTTATGGTTTATACCTTGCTCAAGGTAATCCAGTGGCCTCTAAAACCCAGTTCTGTTTCGCAAAGACAAAGACATAAAATAAGGTGGTGGAAGCGGGACACTGGACCCAACCAAAGGCAGCGACCCCGCCATGCATCGTTTGCCCCGCCTCAAGTTGCCTTCCATCTGGAAGCCAGTTGCCCCACCTAGGTACCAGTCCACACAGACAGATGATCCCTGGCCTTTTCGATAGGCTTTACCTTAGTCATCTGACAGACAGCTACTGGTTGCACTTGTTCGGTCCGTCATCGAGCAGCAGTAGCAGCAGAGTCAAAGCTCCCACCGTATGTCACTTTGCATCGCCTTTTACCAGCATTGATTATTCGGCCAGAGAGCTCTGCTCTGAAGCGCGCAGCTTCCGGATTGCTGGCAATATTGCATCGCCAGGCTGCCAATTGGAGGTGAGTACACCAGCTTCCCTTCAGCCCGCTTGTCTGCCTGCACAATTGCATCCGCACCTTTCCTGTTCGAGCATCCCCAAGTCGGCAGCCTGCCCTGCAAACCACCACCAAGTCGCGGCGCGGTGATCGAGGGGTTGCTGTCTCTCGCCGCTTGGTCGGTCGCTCGCTTTACCCACTTACATCCAAACTCCCCCAACCTCGAAGCTATCTGAGCAGGATACCTCCCCCACACCCTGGCCCAGGCACCCAGGCAAACAAAAAAAAAAAAAAGAGAGAGAAAGAGAGGGAGAGATAGATGAAATCTTACACCCACAATCTCTTCTACTTGCACTCTGCATAACTTTTTGAGGCCTTGAGCAGACAAGGTTCGATTTGGTCCCGTCATAACCCCGGCACAGGGTGCCCTGGAGCTTCCCCCCCCCCACCCCTTCCTCCCTCCCCAAAAATTCCCCATCTGAAAGCTTCGGCTGCCCGCCATTTGCACACCCCGGCCATCCTTTCATTGCCTCCCCCGCCAAAGAACACTGGACAAACCACGCGCGGCACCACCACTTATTACCATACCATATCTCAACAACCGCAACCCCCACCTAGCCGACACATGCTAACAACTCCAAGACTGAGAAGCTGTCGTCAAGCTTCCTGGAGCCGAGCTCCGTGGTCTGTGGAGCTACAGAAGCAGCTTTATCGGATATCCCATTTGCGCAAACCAGATGGCTCAAGCTTCGAGTTCAACTGCCCAAGAGTCGAGTCGAGATCGTGCCGTCTCCTCTGAGCCCTGCTCAACACGCCCGAACCCCTTCGATGACAGCAGCCTTCCCTCCAAACGACGCCGCACATCCCTCAATAGTGCTTCACGGAGCCGCTCAGTCGACACTGCCGCCGCCTCTTCGCCAGAAGGGTTGCCCGGAGCCGGCGAGGAGCCGGCATCCGAGGCCACAAGCGATTCCGCAATGAAGATTGACTGCGATCCCGCACTGCCCAAGACTCCAGATAGGCAGACCTTTGGGTCGGAAGCCGAACCGTCCTCGGCCGTGCGATCTAGCCGCGTCACCATCAATGTGCGGACACCCTCTCGCCCGCCCCTCGACGCTATCCCTTCCTCACCACCCCCGTCGCCAACCGCGCCCCCAGCACAAGACGTCACTCCGTCTGCCCCTTCACCGGTAGGTGCCGTGAAGATCAGCATTGAGGAATCAGAGGTGGAAATGTTGCGGGGGGACACAGCAATCGACACTCCGGTGTCTTCGGCTTCAGGCAGTAGTAGCCCCCCTGTCGAAGTCATCACCATCACTAATGATGAAGAGGATGATTATGAAAACGGAGAGATTGTTACTATTCTGGACGACGACTCAGAGGGCTCGATATTGAATGATCCTACGCCTACCTATCCGTTTCATCAAGAACCGGAATCATGGCATGACACGACGCAGAGGGTGTTGGACTTCATGCCTACCCGTGAGCTATCTTCTTACCCGCCGTGCGCCGTTGTACAGGCTTGCTGACATCTGACAAAGACAGCCAAGTATCACAGGAGTTTTCGGCGTGGATTGAGAAATATATTGCGTTCACTCGGAGATCTGCAGTTAGCACCGTCCTCAGATCTCACAGAGAGTACCACGATCTCTGGGCTAGCTTTCCAGATCTTGCCACTGGCACTATCGCCCGGAAGCACCCATATTCCCAGATGAGAAACATACGGACAGATGTCTTCCTCTTCTTCAGATGGTTTGCCAGACTAACGGCCCTATTCGTCAAGCTTGACCAACAGACGTTCCACCACCTATCCTCCAGTTACCAGGCTGGCCGGTCCCTAGATCTAATGTCGCCGCTTTACGTTCATGCTCTTGTCAAATTTGCTAGTCGGGAGGAGGTCAGCTTCCATGTGACACAGGCTACAACGCTGGGGGAAGATTGGAGCTACTACCAAGAGGTGTCAAAAGTGCTTGAAGCCTTCCAAAAGTTCAATCGCGGCGGGACCCTCGGGCTCGTGATGCAGCTGGCCCACGCTGAGGCGGAACGGATATCGCAGATCCCCGGACTCACGGAACACATCAGCAGCTTATGCATGATTGCGTCTCAGGTTCTAAGCCAGACCCGCCGCTGGGCGGACAGCAATATACCGACAGTTGCTGCAACCGCCAAGGCCAACATCGCTAAAGGGTACACCTTCTTCAGCGACATGTCCGGGATCTTGGCTAGTGTGATTGACAGGAATCTCAACCGTCTGGCCCTGGAAGGCGCGCAACAGCTCCTCCAGGCCCTGGCTGAGATATATCAGGTGGCGTTGAAAACTGATGGCATCGTGCCGCCAGAAGTTTTCTCGGATCACCAGCAACGCTACCCGCAGATACCCCGTCAGCTTATTCCAGAAGCCTTAGCCCATATCTGGAAGTTTTCCATGTGCGCCAAGCTCATAATGTCGAGCCAGATGCAGCTCCGGGTAATGGCGGTATCTGCCATGTGCAGCGATCTGGTCCACTTCTTCCGAATTTACGGCGATCAAGCGGAGGAAGGGAACAAGCCCATGATGCAGTACTATGCCGACTTTCTCATCCGGACAGGCTTGGTCAAGTACATAATCGGGCCGACCTGTCACCCGGAAATCACCCAAGAGAGCTCCAACATTGTCGGTTTTCTTGCCGTGTCCCAGACCTACACCAATGAGCACACGGATGCCCTCTGGCAGACGGTGTCTACGACGCAGGATCCACGGGTGTCGGATGCCTTGGTTAGAATGCTCAACCGCATCATTCATCTATTCCAACCAGACACCCTGTTGTACATATGCAGCAAGCTCTCAACGGTGTCGGTAGACAGTTTCAGTGTGGCCATGAGAGATTGCTTCGATCAAGTGATCAAGGCTCTAGTGGCAAAGCCTGTGTATCCCGGTGTCACCATCACGGATTCGGCGCCATATGACCTCTGCATTCGCCTCATCAGACAGTCCTCAAAGTTCGGATCTCAGTCTGCTGTTGCGTGGCCAGAAATCCAGCAGTTCGCAATCCAGAAATTCAAGGATCTTTTGCAGCATGGACCCGGCCCCGACGGCCGACAGAGGATTGCGCTGGACTGTCTGAATGACATCTCTCAGCCGGGCCAGTCTACAATTGGGAGTTTGTGGGTCCTAAACATGATCCTTCGCCCGCAGATTCACCGGGAGCTCTCTGTTTTGGCCTCTCGGTATGATTTGCCAAGGATACTGGTTGAGGAGCTCGAGGGTGCTATCGATGGGGCTCGCGCTGCTGGGTTTCCTGCCGTCATCAGCGGACCTCACAATTTGCCGCGCAGGGAGCTGTTGTCGGCCTTGATTATCCACGAGCCCGCCTCACTTACCCAAGAGCTTGGGTCTAAACTTTGGCAGCTCCTTGTTGGGTCCGGGGCGGCATGTAAAGAAGATAGGGACATTGCTTGGCAGCTCCTGAACAATGCCATGAAGCGGAGCCCAGGCCCGAATCACTTTACCTCCATCTGTTTCACTGAGTATCTCCCGGCTCTGGACCCTGAGTACTTCTGCATCGGCGCTCTTGAATTCGTCCGCGCAAGGGTCTTGCCGTTAGTCAATGATCCAGTGAGCATTGTCCTCGACGATGATGACAATCCTGAGCACACTGGAATCGATATTCTGTGGCGGATGGTTCTGACAGCGCCCCACAACACCATTGAGCAAGAGGCCACTCATACACTCGTCCATGACGTGTATGTGAACAGCCGGTCGATCATGTCCTTTCCGCACTACCGCGCGAGAAAGGTACACCTGGCTCTCGTAGGCCGATGCCTCCGACAGCTCTCGAAAGCAGCTGCAAAGTTGAGAGCTTTCGCAGACGGCACGAATGGTGTTGATGAGGACTCTATGGTGATTGTTGCTACCGACAAAGATTTGAACGAACAGGAGCTTTTGTTCATCCGCTCCCTGGTCGTCTTGCGCGAGTTTCACAGGCTCCACCAGAGCAAGCCTGAGTTTTCTGCCCCGGACCTGCGGTCACTCATTGGTGACTCTCCGGAGCACGTCGAAGGTGAGTCGGCAGAGCTCAAGTTTCAGTCCTTCGACGGCAGCACGCAAACTGCCATACGGCCTCTAAACATTGGCAGACTAAACACGGCTGGTTCTCTCCTTGCCAGCCTCCGGGAGGCAACAGGTTTTAACAATTACCGGATATATTACCGTGGGAAACCGTTCGTTCCACAGGAGAACGAAATTTGCAAGTCTCTCGATGATCTTCAGATCCACAATGGGATTATCCTAGTCAAGAAGGAGACCGAGGCGCTTGCTTCCCCCAAGGTGCGCCCTGGGGCGTCTCGAGTCGAGGCTGAGATTCTTGACCATTTCGACGAGTTATGGCAGTATTTGTCGATGGAGGAGCGGCTGGCCCGAGAGATATACTTCTTCTTGATCAAGCTTCCAGCGGACGAAAATATTCTCAAAGCTTTCCAGGACACGTCTATTTCTTATCAGGAGATGTTTCCTACCGAGCATCCTTTCAGGTCACTCTATGCGTTGCACGCGTTGAGATCATATCTCAATTCACAAACACGTGAGTCAGCATCAACAATCCGCCTAAAAGAAAACGGCGATGCAAAGGGACCACCACCGAATGACCATTATGGCGCATGCTTGACAAGAGCAATGTCCCTTGTAGTTCCGGCGCTCTCGGCCGGCAATATCACTGCACAGGGCTCAAGCCAAGAGCTTCAAACCGAGCTCAGCTCGGCTTTGCTGAGGCTCCTCGTATTTCTTCTGAAAGGTAATGTCCTTGAAATTCAATCTTTTGTGGTAATCCATTACTGACGCGGCCTGAACAGACCCGGAGCTCCCAATATCAGCTGCAAAATTACTCGACAAGCCCTTGTTATATAGGCTCCTGGCAGTACTATTCACGGCGCTGACAGCGGATACCCTGGAGAGTGCTGAGGAGCAGGTACCTCTTTGTCTCGAAAGCATATTCGAATCTTGCTCAGTTAGTGACGGGTTCATGTCGGCGTTCCGTGTTCATCCCGAAGTTCCCGGTCTTATTGAGCGCTTACTTCTCCACGAACCACGCGACGCAATCAGACAGAGTGCTTCAAAACTTATTCGCCAGAAATGCAGGCTCGAGGATTCCGAGACTTCCGAGGATCAGTATTCTCAATCCGATGCTATTGCCCTTGCCTTCAGAGAGCTTTCCTGGCCGATAGTCTCAGGACTTGTCCAGCCGGCAATCGCCAATCGGGAACGCTCGTCAGAGGTTCTCGGCCTCTGTTATGCCTTGTTTGAAACTTTGGTGCACGACCAAGACAACACTCTAGACTTTGCGTTGCTCTCGCGCGATTGGTTTGACCTTCTGCTTGATTACACAACTTTTGAGGTATGGCTCTTGCTTGCGCTCTGAAATTTCCGTTGGGCAGTTGCTGACTACCATTAATTAACAGGACGTGACAAAACCTCATCTGATGGATGACGTTGCTTGCCACTTGGTTAAGCTTCTACACACCCTTCTGCTATCTTGCGCTAGCAGCAATGGTCAGGAGAGCATTGGGGATATCCTTCCGGCAGGCGACGTTGCGGCCAGACTGTTTTGGAAGCATCTATACCCAGCCACCGAAGACAATGCGCGGCAATTTGAATCTGGCAAGCCGATTCTTACCTCCCAGACTCGTTCGATGCTCATGGATATTATTCTTCGTGTCGTCCAAGACGATGAGACTCAATTCTCGCAACTCATCGGGAACATGTATGATCTGGTCACTCTTGGCCCACCCGACGACGGCGAGATTTATCAGTATGAGCTCCAAATTGCTCAACAATTTGAGCGAGAAAAGGCGATAAGAGCTGAGTGTGGTTATGCTGGCCTCCGAAACTTGTCCAACACTTGCTACTTCAATTCGCTTTACACGCAACTCTTCATGAACGTTGATTTCCGCCGGTTCATGTTGTCTGCAACGGTCGAAGACCCAGCTATGCAGACATTGCTCTTCAATACTCAAAAGACCTTTGCACACCTTCAAGACAGCATCCGCCGCTACATCACCCCAGAGGACTGTGTTGCGAGCATAAGGACGTATGAAAATACTCTCATTGATGTCAATGTGCAGATGGATGTGGACGAGTTTTTCAACCTGCTCTTCGATCGATGGGAAGGGCAATTCTCGACGGAGGAAGAGAAGAACCACTTCCGTTCGTTTTACGGCGGACAGCTTGTTCAACAAGTTCGTTCCAAAGAGTGTGACCATATTTCCGAGAGGCTGGAGCCATTTTCGGCGATTCAGTGCGACATCAAAGGCAAAACCACGCTGCAGGAAAGTCTGCAAGCCTACGTCGAAGGGGAAATCATGGAAGGGGACAATAAATACAAGTGCTCCACATGTGACAAACACGTGGACGCAGTGAAGAGAACTTGCCTAAAGACTGCGCCTGACAACCTTATATTCCACCTGAAACGTTTCGACTTCAACCTCCGGACATTGCAGCGCAGCAAGATCAACGACTGGTTCTCATTTCCGACCACAATAGATATGCGCCCATATACGATGGCGTATTTGAGCAATCCTGGTGAGGATCAAGAGGAAGACTTGTTCGAGCTTGTTGGAGTTCTTATCCATTCTGGGACAGCAGAGTCGGGTCACTATTACTCCTTCGTCCGGGAGAGGCCGAGCAGCAACGACGGACAAACCTGGGTTGAGTTCAACGATGACCAGGTCACGCCTTGGGATCCCGCTCAAATGGAAGCTTCCTGCTTTGGAGGACCGGATTACCAGCCATTCCAGAACAATCCGCCATTTGAGAAACAGTACAGCGCCTACATGCTCTTCTACCAGCGGTCTTCGTCTCTGCTCAGGAGCCAAGAGCTCCTTCGACGAGCGAGTCTTATAAGTCCGCTTCGTGTTGAAGTTCCAGCGGATTTGGAAGAGTACATTCAGACCGATAATACTCTTGTCCTTCGGAGGCATTGCATTTACGACCCCTGCCAAACGGAGTTCGTTCTGCTGATCTTGTCACGGTTGAGAAGCCTCGGCCCCGGAGCATGCCGGGAAAACCACAGGATGGAGACCAATGCGATCTTCATGGCCCTGGGCCATCTGGATCAAGTGACATCCAGAATGAAGGATACCCCCAAGTTCCCCAACCTCGTGACTCGTCTTCGTAGCAATTGCCAAAACTGTGCAAGATGCAGCGTGGCGGTCTTCAGGTATTTCTCCGAGTATCCCGAGACGTTCAGAATGCTCGTTCAGAGGAATCCGGATCCAGATGTTCGGAAGGGTGCTGCCAATTTGCTCATTCGAGCTCTCAGCGTGCTCAGGGAGGTTGTGCCCCCAGAAGAGTACGGCTTGCAGAACGAGGACGAAGACAGTATGGGTGAGGATACAAGTTATCTCTCGGATATGATGCGCATCGTTGAAACATTGTGGCTTCATTTTCCGGGTCATTTGCGATCGTGGAACGAAGTCTTCGGTTTCATGTTGTCATTTGTGAAGCTGGGAACTCCTGAGCTCGCCGCTTTTCTTGATGACAAGCATCTCGAGACACTCCTGTGGATCATCGTGGCTGATCCTCATGTCGAGAAGACTGGGATGCCGGCTCAAATTCATAGACTTCTCATGGCCTTGGGCAGGAGACAGGCCAGTCGTCCGCCTAACTATGAAACAATCATCGGCCTCCTGGATGTCCTTCTCGCCAATGTCCGGATGCCAGAACATGACCCGAAAAGCCGATATGCTGATTACATCTACAAAAACCTTCCGCGGCGCACGGCGGCCTCAGGTCCACCATGGGAATTATTGCCTGATGAGGTTGACATACTCACGCTAGTTTGGTCCAAGGGCAACTTGAACATATTCACGGATCACCTCATAAACCTTGGACAAAATCCCCAGGCTACCGATTCGATCGTTCGGAACCTGATCCAGCAAAATTACGAGATGCAAACTGCGGTGTTTCGGGTACTCCGTCTAGGCATTACTGGGGGTGTCGTCTCTCACACAATAGCCAACTATCTGCGAGTTGCAGGGGGTGTATTCTGCAGATTTGCCTCAAATCGGGACTTGATTCGTGAGTTGGTCAAGTACGTCACCCATCAGACCGGCGCAGTTCAAAACTCGGAAGGTAAGGAGTTCCTGGAATTCCAGAGGAAGGTTTTTGATGGGCCCCGAGAGAGATCTGGAGAGTCGTTACATGAGATAATTCTTGCCAGCTTGGAAACCTTGCCATTTTGGGTGCCTGGGCTCCTTACATACTATGACACTTCAGTGGGGGAAGAGGTCGAAAGATTTCTACACGAGAAGCTCTTCCAACCCCGCATCATGCCGGACCAGGAATCGGCCGAAGGTCAAGCTCTAGAAGAGGCGATGACAGAGGCAGCGAGAAGACTCGGCTTCAACTGCCTCCTTTACCTGCGCGACAAGCATATAAAGCGAAATGCTGAAATCGCTGAGCGTACCATGAATTTGATAACCAGGGTCATTAGAGTATGCGGGCGATACTTTAATGTTGACGACCCACGCGATACGGATGCGTCCGACTTTGAAGACAACCGCAAGAGTAAGTGCACTGGCGTCTTGCTGTTGAGTTTCGAACAGCTGGCTAACTGTGTCTCGACGGTAGGTATTCTCGACGAGATGGTCAAGTTGACGGTCGTCGACGATCCTGAAGAGGATGGCTCTGGTATGTATATCAGCGATTCGTCAAGCATCGCTTCCAGCAACACGGCTGGCTGATGACGTATGTCCCTAACCAGACTGGGAGAATTCGTCGATTTGTTCGGGTCAGTTGGACAACATCGGTGTTTTCGCGACGATTGACATGGATGAAGGAGGAGCGGCATGATAACAACAAATCAAGGCGAGGCCGATATGTCCTAGCCAGGACATTTTTCGCTCTTTTCTTTCTGTTTTGACGGCGTTACCAGCGGAAATTGGAGACATCATGACACAAAAAGTCATACAAAGCATCACCAGACCGACGATTGGCCCAGCTCGAAACAACCAATCGAGAAATCCATAATGACAGCAGCATATAATGAGAGCATTGGTGGTTGCCATCCAGACTCTTTAAAAACGCTCAACGAGAAAGGGAGGACATACGGTTTGTTGACATCCCAATTGGTAGCGGCGGCGTTTGGAGAAAATAAAACTATTGCGGGAAAATGTGAAAGTTTGATAATTTTTGTTTTTTTGTCTTGCTTTTTTCGTTGCTTTCTTTCTTTCTTTTCTTTTCCTTTTCTTTTCTTTTTTTCTTCTTCTTCTTCCCCCCCCCCTCATTTTCACCAAAGGGAATGGGTCACATTTTTGGCAAAGGATCACGGAGACATTGACATAGGGCTCACCCGGTTCATTGGTGTTGGTTTCTCTTCTTGGGTCTCTTACTTTCTTTTACTTCTCGTTTGTCTATTTTAGAATGATTGATGTCTGCATCCATAGGGACCGGGGAAATGAAGAAACTGGTAAATGGCTAGGGTATGGGGTTAACCGGTAAATTCCATAGAAAGGGACTTTGAGGAAGACATGAAGCAGAAGAAGAAGTAAGAATGTGAGAGGGAAGCAATGATCCACAGATACTTGGGATGATTTATATTAACCCCCAACACCACCATTACTATTACAATTGTGTATTATTGTTTCTCTATACTTGTTTAGCGGGGTGTTTTTTTTTTGGGGGGGGGGGGGAATAAGGGGGTTGCGCTTGACAAGTATGGACGGATTGTTAAGTAATCAACTTGGTAGTCTGCACTTTACTCCGTACACTAATATTAGTGCAGTATCTTTGCCAAAACAAAAGATCGGGTTCAAAGGAATACGAAAACATGGAGAATTTTCTACCAATTAAGTTTTTTTTCTTTCTTTTTTTTCTTTCTCTTTTTTTTTTTTTTTTTTTTTTTGGGAGAGTAGGAGAAGTGAGGTTTGTGAGATGTTCATGACTTCCGAGACAAACGGGTTGTAAAACTTATAATGTAACTTTGCGGCTCTGGTAATATGAAAAGATGCATCTCTGTCGGATCATTCAGGTCCCGTTCTTTTATTATTGCTTTGGTACCACCTACGTATTTCCCACCTTTTACACCACACCACTTATTACCACACAGGATATTTTATACTATATTGGTTGCAGATACGGATACTAACCGTTTGTCGGTTATCGATGTTGCATTGGGCGCAAATGCATGTGATTCGATTCAAGCATTCGGCCAGAATTTCCCCCAAAAAAATTGTGCCAACCCAGCCAGTAGTAAATGATTTTCTTTTTGGGGAGGAAGGGGGGGGGGGGTGGTGGACAGGGGGCCATTTGTTTGTTTTGGTTCTGGAAGGTTGCAGTAATTGCACGCTAGGCGGTAGGTGGAGTGTATGTAGGGGTGGAGTTATGGAAGTTGTTGTTGCGTGCAGGGAGAGAGGAGGAGGTGGAATGTGCAATGTGACGAGGTGATTGATAGGTAGGTAAAGTAGGTCGGTGAATACTTTTTTTTTTTTTTTTTTTTTCTTTTTAAAAATCGGACCAACGAAAAGTCGACGCGTTCAGTGTTGCTGCTGCGAATCGAGTGATGAAGTGATGGAGTGATGGAGTGACGATGCAAAGGCCCCAAAAAGAAATCAAAACATTAAATTCACCAGCGCCTTTTTTTTTTTTTTTTTTGGTTCCTTTTCCCCCTTGTCCTCTTCTGGGCGGTGGTCGTTAATGGTGTACCTTGTTTATTAGACGCCGAACGAAGCGATTGGATGAATTGGCGAGCGCGCGAAAGAAAGGTTGTCTGGTTTGTAGTGGTGGGTTGACTCTTTATTTTTGGGGCGTATGCGGGGGAACGGGGCCATGAGGCAGGGGTTTAACCGCCGTGGTCAAAATTCATTTGATGGTGGAAGGCCAAGTAAGCAGGGGATCCAAGACCGGGCCCGTCACGCTGGGACCGGCGTTTGTAGGATTTTTGGAGAACTATTGGGGGAACCTGGGGTGGAAGGAGATGGGGGGATATCGTCAGCGGGGTGTTGGATTGGTAGAACAGCGTTAGAGAGGTAACGGACTGGGGGGGGAAGGGGGGAGCAAGAGGGGATGAGAAGGAGCGATGTGAAGACCCCATCACATTTGCGCTTGTGCTCAAGTGAGCTTAGAGGCAGCTGCAAGACTTGGGGGAGTCGTCACGCAAAGAAAGCTGACAGCCAAATTGATGCGTACAAACACGGCAATACCATTGGATTGGTGGTTGTGATGTTCGGGGGAGAGTATTATTATGAAAGAAGGTGGGTGCCCGCCATCCCTCCCGCCTCGTCGGGCGGGTGCATCTCGTTGCAGCTTGACAGCAGCAGCAAAAGTTAAAAGTTGAAACACGGCATCCCGAGAGAATGTGTGTTGTTTCATCTTTCTTTGGAACCATTTTTGTGACATCCTATTTCGGCTTATGAAGGAGAATATTCTTATCTGTCTCTAGCCGCCCACTCTTTTTTTATTTCCCCCTTCATCCATCACAGCTTGACCTTGGGTCTGGATAGTTTCAGATTCAAGAACTGGGAATATTTTTGGGGATTATTGATGACATATAATCATTCGACATCGCTCCCTTCGCTGGACGCCGATCATCAATCACATCACCACTAGCCTCGACGGCAACTTACGTCTAGACGCACACTGGTGATCAGGCATCAGGCATCAGCACAATGGCACCACCAGCACTCAATTTGAGGGACCGTATATCCTCACCGCTTGAGGCTGGCCCATCCATTCTCGACTGCCATCAATTGCCTTCCCACGTCAATGGAGCACTCGAATATGCCTCCAAAAGGCTTGCTAGGAAATCGACGAACATTACCCTAGTTGTTGTCAGTCGAGACTATCAACTACCGTCATCGGCGAGTTCCTCACCAACCTTCACGCCTGGCTGGTTTACTCCCGGCTCTCTTCCGGTTTCGGCTGTCACCACGCCGTCACGGCTCGGCTTCCCTCCGGCGCCACCATCCAAGCTGGACGCTCTGAAGCAATTATGGTCTCACAGCTCGAGCGAGAGCCCGATACGGGAAAGGATCCTTCACGTTCACTTGGACCGCTTCCGAGATGGCAATGCTTCGCCAGCTTTCAGTGAGGCATCTACTGCCTCATCCTCAACGTACTCTTCAGTATCAACAGCAGACTCCATCTCCAGTCAGCGATTACGATGGCCAGGCAGCCCCATGTCTGCAAGCGTCCCACTTACGCCAGCTACTCCTTTCACCATCATGTCGTCCTCGACAGACACCAGCAGTGCTCTTTCAAGCATGAGCATGGGAATGAATCAAGTGAGCAGGTTTGGGATCAGGCTCATGTATGCCCAGACACTCGACGACCGGGACGTCAAGATTCTATCTCAAACATTAGAGAAGGCAGCAAAGAAGTTCAGATTAGGGTATGTATATCGCTGAGCTTGGTTTTTAGATATATATATGTGGATTGTGTGTCTGACATTGCAATAAATAGTCCCAATTGGATGCCACAGGCCGTCCATCCATCTGCCCTCGGCCTGCCCATCGATCTCATTCAGAAGTCGCTCGCTCGACGCGAGACGCTGTTTCAATCATCTAACCTAACTCTCGTCTCACTTGACCAACTGTACAACTTTCGAACGGCATTGCAAGCGTATGCTCGAACAAAAGCCTCGTGCCGTCTCGAAGACGCAGTCGACGAACTCCGCCGTCTCTTCCTCGCCAACGGCCGCTGTCCTCTCCCAAAAAGCACGCTACTCACCTCCTACCGCTGGCTCGACCCGGTAAGCGAAGCCGCTCTCGCAGACGTTTGTCACATGTACGAACGAGCCTACGGAGGCATCGAGAAGGAATCCGGAGTCCAGAACGATATCGACTCTAGTCCTGCCTGGCCATTATGTCACCCCGATAGCGATTCTGATTCCGACTCTGACGGATCACCCCTCCCTGACCCCGAGAAGCTGCCCATCACTCACATCAACCTATCATCCCTAAACAAGGAGCTGCTGATTTCTTCTGACCTCGAAAAACACGAGGACGAACAAGAAGAAGACGAGGACGTAGAAGCCTGGTACCGACAAGTCCATTCAGCCCCTCCAACAACAGTAATACCTAAACCAATTTTAATCGATCCATTACGATCTCACCCTCCAGTACTCGAGATCCCTCCACCTCCTCCTTCCCCTCCTCCACCAACCCCACCACCAGCTCCTACATTCTCAATCACGCCACCTCCCGCATCAACCGCACCGACCACAGCCACGACAATGGCTGAACCCCCCTCACCTGAACGACAACAAAACTCAACTCCCAAACTCCGTCCCGCCCCTCCAGGACGTTCTCTAGCCCTCAAACTCCAAACATCCTTTTCTGCCACTCAACTCAAGAAGCCAGTCGCTACACGCCCAACGCTCAACATCCCTTCATCCCCAGTCAACAACGAAGATGAAGAAGAAATCGAAACCGCCCGTCCCATAAGCGCTGTCCGCACAACCGCCGGCAACCTACTACCAGCTGTCAACAACAACAACCACAACAACAACAACGCGCGATGGAAGAACACGGGGAGCGTGATGACCATAGATCAGATGCTTCAGGGCCGGGCATTAGGAAACTTGGAGGTGGACGGTAATAGTAAAGATGATAGCAGAGTAGGACCAATGACTCCCAACGGGTACGACGATATCTCGCCCATTACCAGGGGTGAATGGGGTTTTTTGATGTTTGGTCAGGCAAAGAAAGGTGGTGTTGGTGTTTGTTAAGGCCTTTTTTATTTCTCTTCTTTCAAAGAATCAAAAGGAGAAAGAAAAAGAAAAAGAAAAAAAAATACCAGAAAAAAAAAAAAGAGATTTGGGGTAGATTGTTTACACACAACAACTACTACAACAACAACAATGGTAAATTCATTTGAGCGAGGTTGGGCAGGCTGTTTATTCTTTATCATTACTACTATTATTACTTATTTTCTTTTGGGGATATTTTTCTTCAAACAAAAACTTGGGTATCAATTTTATTCCAAATATATTCCATAATTTTCACACCATTAATCCTCGATTCCACCTCATGCTGCTCAATCAAATCTTGAAAACCTCGCTTCAAAGAGGTGTATATATATATGTATGTATATATAACCATGACCTTCATTTCCACCCATAGCGTCCCGCAGCATCCCGTTTGTTAGCCCTACCCTGCGCGAAACTATCCTCCAGCGCGCTCAGGTTATTCTGAGCCATATTCACCACCTGCCTCAAACTATGCTTGCCTGGAGCGATCGACCGCACAGGATTATATACCTGCTGCTCGCCCGAGACACGGAGCTGCTCGTTGTGCGCGTATTCCTGTTCCATGTCGAAGGTGATGACCTTTGCGTCGGCTGGGATTTGGAATGATGATGAGGAGGACGACGACTTGTCGCGGCCGAAGAGCTCCCGCCGTGCTGCTGCGGAGAGGGACATGGAATCTGCGATTGAGGAGAGCGACTGGGGATGGTGCGAAGCGGACTGCTGAGATTGCGGTTGCGGTGGGGCGTAGGAGGCGGTGTAAGATTCTTGAAGAGGGTAGGATTGCTCGGGGGCGGCGGTTGAAAAGATGGGCTCGTAGCTTCCTGACGATGCGAGGACCTCTGTTGCAGAAGAGGAAGGGGTGTCATCCTCCTCCACAGAGAAGAGGGATATTTTCTTGGGGGCCGGGGCGGCGGGCTGTGATGCCGCTGCTGCTGCGCTCGGGGTGGTGTTGGTGGTGTTGTTGACCTTGTCGCCGTTGGATGTAGTAACGCTCATTGCAGCGGCAGGTTTGGCCTCCTTCTTCTTGGTTATCGGGGTTGCCTTTTTCCTTGTTACCGAGAGAGGCTTGAACATCAGGGGTTTCCCAACCAGTTTCACTTCCTCTTCTGGTTTTTGTCCTTCAGGTATTGATGGTGTCTTCCTCGGCGGGGGCAGGCTGAGCCCTGAGGTAGCGTTGGACGAGCCGGTGGACGATGTTGTATTGTTCTCGTCTGTTCCATCATTTCCATCTGCGTCGCCTCCACTGGTCCTGACGAATGCCGGCTCAGAGCCAGTTCTCAGACTCACTCCCCGCCCTAGACCAGAGATTGCCGGTCTTGAGCTTGATGCCGCCGTGTTTGTTGCAGATGATGCGGCCGCCTTTTTTGGTGGCGGGAGGAAGGCCCCGAAGCTGCTGAATCTACTGCCGCCGCCGCCAGCGGTCTTGGCTCGCTTCGCCGGTGGTTGTCCATCGTCGGCCGTATCTGCGGTCGCACTCGCGGCTGGGAGGCTCACGACAATCTTGCCTTTGTCAAGGAGCTTCTGGAAGGGTTTCTTGGACGCCGCGCCCGCTGTGGACGAAGCTGTCGGGGGTGCGGTGGGCTTCTGTGGAACTTGGTCCGAGTCGGAGTCCGAATCCGAATAATCGACCAAACCCATCGTGTCGGTTTTATCGCGTATCTGCTGGTTGGTTAGATGCGATGTAGATTGATTGAATTTGAAGCTGCGTCGTGGATGATCAAGCGACACGGCCTAGTCCCGTGGAATTACAAGGGGCAACGAACAAGCTTATCGATAAGGCGGGTACCTCACCCCAGCACAAGACCAATAGCAATAGGCACTCGGACTGAGTTTGCCTATCCAGATTGCTCTTTTTTTGTGGCATTTTATCGAAATACAAATGTGCCGCAATTCCATTATTACCATGTTTGAACGTGCCAGGCTTTGTTTTTTCAGTTTCAAAACCCGGCGTGTCGAGAGCTATTCCTCCCTAAAAAGTACATATATTGTGTACTACAAAGGCTTGCCTTGCCCCACTTCCTCCACTAAATGAACCCGAGCTCGGGGACCCAGGCCGACGATTGACAGGGTGCCAGTTTCACCCACACACCGTTCACTGCGCTCACTATCATTTCACCTTTCATCTTCAGCTTCATCATCTGAACGCTCATTGCTATTCCCCATCAGAGTCTGGCTGCAGGTTCCCTTCACGCCTCGCTCCAAAAGACTCTCTCAGGCGAAGATCCGGAGCTGGGACGTTCCCATCTCGTTCCCCGCCATTTTGAGGGAAGCCATCCTTGGAAGCCCACTCGAAGCCCTTGCTCTGTGGTTACCAATCTTGCACCAGTTTCTCGCGCACCGCCGGGTGGATTCCCCTCTGTGGCTGCCAGCGCGCGTTGCATCTACCGAGACTGGCGCGTGGGACGGCATGTGATATCCCCAAAAACCATGTCCGTCATACAGGTAGAAGAGTATGGATATGTTTCATTCCCCATGCTGCATCATGCCCGCCCCTCGCCATGCTGACGCCATCACCCAGCCTGGTGCTGTACCAACTGCGTACCAGCTACCTAAATGATATTGCCGACGGAGTGGGGGAGCGTCTTTTCACCCTCAATGAGAACTTCCTCAACTCGGCACCCTTCAAATCAGCAGGATGGCGCCCGAACCCAGCACTCATCAAGCGAACCCACTCGCCGCCAATCCCGACAGCCATTGCTTCCGAGTACTTCCAAGCGCCCAAGGCAGCTGGCCTGTCGGCCGAGTACAACGATGAGGAGGCAGGCTTGTTCGCAGGAGGCGCCCTTGAAATTCTGGGCCCTAGTCTAGCAACAAAGCGGAGGAGGCGCCGTGAACAGCTAGAGGACGATGACAGCAGCGACCTGAGTGACGAGAGCGATGACGAGCCCGACCAGCGCGCCGCTCAGCAGATAAAGTTTGCAAAGATGCCGGTGAGGAACCGCTCTGGATCATCGCCCCTTCAGTCATCAAATCTACGCCAGATTACTACTCTGTCACCTGCGCGCCCGGCTGCGAGACGAGGCTCACAGTCTGCCCTGGAAACAGTCAAGGAGAGGGCTCGTCGTGATACCGTGACGAGCAGCGAGATATCGTCCGATAACGAATTCGACGCGTCCGGCTTCCACAAGCACAGGGAAGTCGCACGCGCTGCTGCCGCTGCCGCTGCTCGGGCTGCAAAGCTCTCAACCAAGCTGAATCCGCCGGAACTCGGCGAGGGCATCAAACGCCAAGGTAGCGAGCTTCTTGAGGACGAGGATGACGATTCGGATGCTTCCGACTTGTCATTGGCATTCATTGAGAGCATTGATTCCGCCTCGATTCTCGAAGCCGTCAAGAATCCCCTGAATGCGTCCTTGAGGGAGCAGGTCGTGGGGACGCCGCCACGAGCATTCACCAGGAGAATGACCATCCGAAACTCGGCGATGCCTCTGCCGTTGCAAGTAAACATTGGCGACCTGCCGCCGCCGCGGCCACTGAGCACTATCAGGCCCACAAGCATGGTTCAGCCCAAGAGTTTGCTTTCTGCGGCCTTGAAGGCGAAAAAGACGAAGCCGGCGTTGCCCTTTGACAGTTTCGCTTCACTCTCGGGGCAGGGCGACCCGAATCCAATCAGGCTTCGGATATACGCCGCTCACTCTGCGAACCCCTCCAAACCCTTCGAGGTTCTCATCCGGCGGACGGTTCACGAGGGAGAAGGCGGGGACAGAGCGGTCACAGTGGCCGACTTGGTCGGCCTCAGTCTTTGGCGGTACAATGAGGAGAAACTGGAGCCGCCGCTCCCCGCTGACAAGCTCAACGTGAACTGGTGGACACTGCGCATGGTTGAGGAAGATGGCGA
Source organism: Cladorrhinum samala (assembly GCA_033576145.1). Classification (NCBI taxonomy): domain Eukaryota; kingdom Fungi; phylum Ascomycota; class Sordariomycetes; order Sordariales; family Podosporaceae; genus Cladorrhinum; species Cladorrhinum samala. The sequence goes on from MU864991.1 coordinate 22,243, forward strand.
GGTGGATGACGACTTCCCGCCATTGGAACGCAAGAAACCCCTCATCTCGTTCACGACTGCAAACAACAAAGCGGGCAGGGCTAGAGCCAACTCCAGGGTTTATGATATATTTGCCTTGGTTCAAGCCTCGCAAGAAGAGTTTGAGGAGAACCAAAAGGTTACGCCGCAGTTCGAACAGGAAGCTGCTGGCGAGGAGGAGGACAAGGACCTGACGCCCCGAAATACGCCTCGGCTTGATGCTTCGCTGATGGCGCCAGCGCCACCCAGGGAGAGAGAAAACCCCGTCTTAAACACGGCATACCGCGCGAATACTGCCTTCGCAGATATGCCCCAGTCTACCGAAAGAGCGGCACCGGCGGTTCGCGGGGAGAAGAAGCTTCTTCGAATTCACATTCACTCTTCAGATGCGGCGCCGGGCCAGATGATTACTTTAGATGTGAACACTGAAATGTTCCTGGCTGAAGTTCTCGACGCGGCGTGCCGAAAGCGCCAGCTGGACAAGGCGAACCACGTATTAAAGCTTCAGAACACAGGAACCGTAGTCATGCTCGATCGCACAGTTGCTTCGCTCGGCACGACAACGGACCTTGATTTGTTCCGGCGGCGGTTTGCCACGGATGGCCCGCTCATCATGACGGGATCACCAAGTAGCTCATCTCCGAGGCCAGTACTCTTCTCAGACAACTCCAGCTGGACCAAGACCAAGAGGTCAAAACTCTTGGGGACTCATCCCCTGGCGAAGGAGGTGATGAAGCAGGACGAACTGGGAATTAGCCCCAAGATCAAAAAGTACACAGTCTGGCGAAAGCAGCCGATGCGCCTGCTGTCGGAGAAAATTTTTGTCATTGACGGGGATCAAGTTCACATCATGCCAGCCTCCGGAATCAAGGGCGGAGACCTCGATTCGAAGCTGACGACGATACATTTTAGCAACGTGGTGGGATGCAAAGTGTCGCGCAAACATGCAGCTAATTTCAAGGTATGTGCGGAACGGGAACCTGACAGGATCTGGAGTGAAGATCAGTTTGCTTACCACAACCAACTCGCTCGCCAACGAGTTACAGCTCTTCGTATACAAGTCTACCGAAACCAAGCGATATGATTTTGTGACAAATTCTGCGGAATATGCGGCCGACATTGTACGGGAGCTCAAGAAGGGCATCTCGCCCTACCGCGAGGTCTGAGTGAATTGTGGCCTATAACGCAAGAGGCCATGCACGACACACATGAAAAATATCAAGGAATTGGATGAACTTGTTAATGCGAGCATCGGGATCCCACTCGGTGACATCATCCAAAGTGGCAGGGACACGACCCCACAGCCGATCTCGCCAGAATGGGCGACCGGACCTTTGAATGAGAGTGAGGGGTCGAAATAAAGTTGGGTGGCTAGCGGCGCGGCGCCAAGGATTTTGCAGTATACGTACTACGTAGCCTGCCTCTTCTTTCTCCCTCCTCCTTCCCTGCTTGCTTGTTTTTTGTTTGTTTTCAGCCCCCTTCTTGCGTCGTCGCGGGCGAACGTGGCGTCAACGGAGAAGCAAGCCGGGACCAGATATGCTCCACAAAAAGGCACAGCAACCGATTTAGTATAGTGTAGTACGCAACCATATGGCGACTTGGAACCGGATGTTTCGGAGCAACAAGCAGAGCCCGCTGATGACGGTCTGTAAGACAGTCTGGCCCCGCTCAATGCCATCATCGACAAAAGTCGACAGTCGCGCTCAGCCGGGCAAACAGACTATTTTGGGAATTCAATCGGTTACCCGTCCGCGCCGTTTCTTGTCGAGCTGGCGCACACTGTGCGGAATGCCTTGATTGCGCAGCAACATGACAGTGCCTCGCTCGGACTTGTCGCACCGCCCTGTCTATGGGTTGCCGGGTCGCCTGCATTCCTCGTCGGCGCTGATCCGTCCGAAGGTGGACAAAACTTTCCATGGAAATCCACGCATTGTTTTGCGCATTGATTTGCCTTGCCCGCGGCTGTGGCTATGGGCTACCGGCCGATCCAACATGCAAGTTCAGGGAAAGTCTTCGCAGCCCTGGGGGGACTTATATAAGTCGTGCCCTCCTGACATCTGACTGACTCCATCTTCTTCATCCCATCATCTCTCAAAGCATTGAACTCCCACGACCCCTCACTCGCTCTACGTCTTTCGTTGTGTAATTTTTGTTCATCCCCTCCGGACGAACCACTTCCCAATCCCACACTCGAAAAAAAAAAAAAACCTTCATTCAAGATGCGTTTCGCTCCCATCATCGCTGGCTTCGTTGCCCTGGCTGCGGTACGTCCTAACTAATCTTCCCCAACAACGACAAGTTACTGACAGGAATACTCTCATCAGGCCCAAGACACCACCACCACTGACGGCAATGCCCTCAGCTCAGCTATCAGCTCCGCCGCTAGCGTCTCCAGCTCTATCCGAAGCGAGCTCGACTCTGTGAGCTCCTCGCTTGGTTCTGTCGTCAGCTCCATCAACTCGGATGCCGGCAGCGCCGCTTCTAGCATCTCTTCAGTCCTGGCTACCGCCACTGGATCGGCCGCCGCCTCTCTCTCTTCCGACCTGGATAGCCTTACCAGCTCCGCCGCTTCCAGGGCTAGCTCTGCCAGCGAGGCCGCCAGCTCGGCTTCCACCTCTGCAACGGGCAATGCCGCACCCGTCCAGACCGCCGCCATCGCCTTCGGCGCGCTCTTTGGTGGTGCCGCCGTTGTCGCCAACCTCTAAAGCCATACATCATCCTGTAAAACCTTTATGTGTACCAACATCTTTGGATACTTTCGGTGAGGCGACACGGTGGAGTGTGTTGAGTAATTTTTGAGAGTATAATACTCTAGACGCTGATTTTTTTAGGGGGTTCTCATTTTCAAGGAGCTAGCATGAGCAATGGGTCTTGCTTGGGATATGTTTTTTACTGAAGGATATGGGAATGTTTCTGACAGCTTTCGACTGTTGTTTTCTTTTCCACGACAATTACAGTTTTTTTGGGCTATAACCAATACTATCACAAGACATGTTTTTGTTGTGCACTCTGTGGTTTGGAGGGTTGTCTGAATCGAAGTGAAAAATGTTGGGTGTTGGCGCACACCTACTAAGCCTGTCCCGCCTCCTCCTATAGCCAAGCAGTCCGACATGGGCAGTGCCTAAATGCGCACGGCCAACCTTGCTTCTCTTGCTGCACGATTTGAATTGTTGACGCCATTTTTTGCTCCCTGACGTCAGCTATTGATCATTGTGAAGAAGGCCGTTATTACACGATATTAGGCACTTGGGGTATCCGTTTGTTATCAATTTCTCTGAATGGGATTACGTTTAACATCGTTCGTTGTATCACAACTCTGGTTGGTGCCATCTACAATGCACGTCGGGACCGAGATATTATGAATGCTCTTCAGTATTGATGTCTATATGTATGGGGTTGTGAGTAAAGGGGGAAAGGGGGAAAGGGGGAAAGGGGGAAAAGGGGGGGGAGGTTTCCGATGATGCAGTTCAACAAGTTCTTTGACTTCCGCAAAGGAATGCCGAGTTTTTATTGGTTTTCTTTTTTTCTTTTCTTTTTTTCTTCTTCTTTTTTTCTGTTTGTGGCTTGGGGAGGGGGGAGGGGAGGAGGGGAGGAAGGTGTGCTCTGTTTTGAAGATGCAGTGTCACTGTGAACAACAGAAACTCTCGTTTGTAATTGTATGTACATACATTAGGTTTTGTCTCGAAAAAAAAAAAAAGGGGGGGGGTTGGGTGGGGGATGATATTAACTCGGTCAACTGCAGCGTTCCGGTTCGTACGATAAAAGCTGAGAAGAAGAAAGACTTGGGGGAAAAAAATAAACTCAATTTTGATTGTAGAAAAAAAATTTATATTCTTGGGCTTTTTTTTTTTTTTTTTTTTTTTTGCATAACGCGCGGCGGGGCTGCGGTTTCACAAGTGCTTAGAAAAGTGTAATACCAAAAAAAAAAAAAAAAAAAAAAAAAAAAAAAAAGGTCTGAACGTGGGAAACCCTCGAGGGGGGTTTGTAGTCTCACAGTGTAAGGTCTAGGTCACACAACACTGCCTCTTCCTTCCCCCTTCCGCCCCTCGGCTTCGTAACCCGTCGAAAGGGGAACCGAGAAGAGGGAAGAAAGGGCTTACCTTTCACAAAGTCATCGTCTCACGGTTGAAGAGAGTTCCAAAGTAGGCAAAACTGTTAGCGCCGCTCCCCTCTCCCCCCCTCCCCTCCCCCCCCCTTTTTTTTTTTTTTTTCATTTCTCCCTCTGACTTATTTCCCTGTTCTTAACCTGCAGAGAAAAATTATCAAGAAAAAGCAGTTTACCATCAGAATAAAACGAAGGGTTAAGTTACCCTATATTAATTTTGGGGGGTTTGAGCAGGAACGTCATCTGAAAGTTTCGAGAAACCAAAAGGCATCGACAGAAAAAATTATGTATATATATATATTTGTATATATATAAAGATCCTCGCGGGAAGAGACTGTTAAAGTGAAGCCCTGAAAATTTTCTAGTTGACGACAAGGCATTGCGCGGGACACCCATACTACTTTGACCACCGACCGCTACTTGTTCAATGCCAGTTTGAAAAGTTGTGCACGTCGAAGAAGGCTATACAAGTATCCAGATTCATTAGGTGCAAGAACGCAAATTGGGGAGGAGTATCTGCACCAAGAGAAAAAAAAAATAGGTAATTGATGCAATGTGCTTGTTGGCCAAAATGTTACGGCCAGCTAATATATCTCTTGAAGCGCGAAGCGCCTGGCTCGCTCAAGATTTCAAATGCAGAATCCGTGAAAGAGGCTTTAAGAAGGGGTTTAATAGCCGAGTTTTTGGTTATTTTATGAAAAATGAAACCGCACCCGACGCCCTCTACTTCCCAACCTTCTTTAATTCATTAAACAACCCATCTACGACCTGAAAAACAGCCGTAACATCCCTCATCACCTTGTCGTCCACTTTCCCGCCAAACCTCTGCAACATCTTGTCTGGATGCCACCTCACCCTCTCCTCCTTCAACCTGCCCACCTTTTCGTCCCCTTCGAGCCCATCCAGCCCAGCCTCAAAAAACATCCTCACCTCCTGTGCGTCCCCAACCCCGTCAGGCCACGGTATCCCCCCCACCTCACCAACTCGACTCCATTCTTCCCAAGCCTTCACGTACCCCTCCCACCTCCTCCTCCTCTTCCTTTCCTCACCCCGCGCCAAGCTCCGCTCCATCTCTCGTTCAATCTTGACTCTCTCTTTCCTCTTGGCTTCATCCTCCTCCTTTTGTTTCTGCCTCTCCTTCTCCCGCCTGGCTTTAGCTTCCAACAGCCCCGCATGAGTCTTTTCCCACATCTTTTGTCTCACGTACTCGGCGTACTGCTCGTCGGTCATTTGTTCGAGATGGCCACCGGCGCCAGAAGAGGAATCATGGCCGCCGTGAGGAGGAGGGGGGTAGATATGGATCGGTTGGCCGTAGATGGCTTCCCAGTAGGCTGCGCCTTCGTCGTCTGCCATTGCGTCGAATAACGATTCGCGAAACGCGGTTTCGGGATCCAGCGGGTCCGGGGCGAATGGGTTTGGAGGGTCATCGGGGGAATTGGAGCGGCGGTGGTGGTGGTGGTGGTGGTGACGACGGGATCTGTGGGAGCGGGGACGGGAGGGATCCTCGTCTTCGTGGCGGCGGCGGCGACTTCTACGGCGTTGGTCGCCATCTGCATCGTCGCGGTGCCGGTCTACCTTTTCTCTATCCCCGTCTCTGTCTCCACGTCGGCTGGACCGGGATGATTTTGATTTGAAGCGGAATTTCGTTACTTTGGGGCGCGGGCTTGGCGCACGGTGATTGGGATCGTTTTGCTCCCGCTCGTGCTCTTCTAGCTGTTCCTGAGTTGGGAGGACGCCGACTGCGTCTTCCTCTTGCTGAGGCGCATACTTGCTAGCGGGCGGTGGTCTGTCGCAGGGAGAATCGCGGCTTTGATGGTAGTGACTCCTCTTCCTTGGAATAGTTTCGTCTGGTTCTTCGCCGAGCTCTGGCCTGTTGAATGAGTTGAGAATGCGCCGCCTCTTTGGCGATCGAGGCTGGTCGGACATCTCGATTCACCGACTGTGACAATGTTGATGGCGGTGACGTCGGTGACGTCGGTGACGATGGTTGGTTGTTTGGAATTGCTGATAACGATAACGTAGGGCAGGACTAAAAAAAAAAAAAAGTGGAATTGTAGGGCGGCTTCAGCTGCGGCTCCGCATCAGCTCGATTAGCTGGTGGGGAGTCCCCACCTTTTTGCCTTGGCACTCATTATCTTTATCTTTGAGCTTCAGTGAGCTTTCAAGTGCCGCTTCTCCCATTTCCGACAAACAAACATTTTATTCATAAGACCCTTGGGGGAAACCACGGAAAACTCTTCACCACAGCAGTGCCGACTGCTGTTACCCACCGACATCTTGTTGGCTGAGATCTGTACGTCATCTCTTGACTTGAGTTTATCGAGTCGGTTGTCTCCCTCCACTTCATGTCACAGCTCCCTGCGCCTTATCAATTTCCATTTTCCCCAGAGGAGGGGCTTGTCAGTTCCGCCACTTTGGGAAGCCCTTATAAAAATCGCATTAACGGCGGTTTTGTCATCCATGCCTCCTCTTGCAGTAGTCGCGTTACATCAACCGAAGCATCGGGTCTGATGATGGCGCGCGGCTGTGCCTCCTTCTCACGCACCACGCATCATAAACCCTCCCCCCCCCCCAAAAAAAAAAACGCGATGAATGTTGCAGTAACATGGCGATACCCAGCTATGCTCTCAATGCCTTTTCATTATAGTCTACCACACCAATCACTTTCTCCGAGCGGCTTGCGTTTGAGAGGTTGTGCGATGAACCATAGTAATACCCACTTCTTCATACCCGTATCCCGTATTCCGTGCCTGAGGTCAGCAATGTTTTACAACAACCATGACCAATGACAACACCATTCAAGTCCCTGCGCGTTGCTGGTAATTAGTTCGTCTGCTCGTTGCAACGTGATTAGCTACTTGTCTTGTCTCTCTTACTCAATTTCTTACCCCCATTTGACATATTGTGTAATTATCGGACCGAGCCCCCTTACCAGCTAAGCCTCCGAATAGTTGACCGATGATTATAGGTTCGCGCATCCGTTTCCCCCATTCAATAAACACTTCAATAAAGTGGCGCCGCACTGAAGATTCCACCGAATACCCTCAAGGCGGTTGAGTGGGCGGACAATCTCCCCCACAAAAGAAGAGACCTTGTTCTCGCCAATGCCACCCTGACGATTTCGACTGATCTTACCCTAGCTTTTACATTTACACAGTATTATACTACCATGAATAGCCTCTCAACCCTGGTATCTCAGGTACCCACTTCCAACTTTCGATGGAAGCGACTTCACCATCTCGGGGCCCCATCCGGTTTGAAGGATTCGTGGCGAGGTAAATAACTGCCGTGCAAGCGAGTGCACCCCAGGTGGGGAGCGAGATGAAATAATGGAACAGAAAACAAGAAGTTCTTTGTCTTTTGATGACCGTTACAGCCAATATCAAATAACTTGGCTTTTTGGTACCGGCGTTGAACTTTTGGATGCCGCTGTCAACGGACTTCTCAACGGCCGGTTCGTCAACCGACTTCCCCCGTACCTGGTCACCATTTTGTCTGGCTCAATACGAGAAAGCATCTTTTATTTTTTTTATTTGGTTAGCTGCCTCAGCTCCTCACAAACTAGTACCATGTGCCTTTTCGGCTAGATGAGACGGAGCAGGGAATCTATCCCATCACAGGCAGACCCCCTTGTATGGAAGGGTGACAATTGGACACCAGCAGCTCAACAAGGCACGGATGACGTGACAGATGAACACTCGGGCGGATGAGACGGCGGCCTAAGACTCCTTCGACAGTACATCCATGAGCCACGTGAACCAATTGTGAATATCCAAGTCCCGCCGAAGTTGGCGACTGAAAATAAGATTGGAGTGATAAGCGAGACAAATGTTGCAAGTCATATTGTCCCAAAACCCCCAGTAAATCTTCCCTTGGGGGGGACCTGTGATGCGCCGGCGAGGAGGTAGCACACGACCCCGGGCAATGTGGCATACAGCTCATCTCAAAAGATTGAGAGCCGTACATTAATGGCAGCCAAAGACGCCGGTGGTTACCACACCCAATTTCATTCTAAAGTTGGGGGAAGGGGGGGGGGGGTTGTTGTGGACAACAACACGATGACCTGGACATTGGGGGCCGAACAGGGTGGGATAGAAGGAATCTCGTGAAAAGAGAAAAAAAAAAAAAAAAAAAAAAATTTCTGCCCTTTTGTTTTGCTTGTGTGATTTGGCGCAAACAGCATTTCTGTTTGGGCAACCCGTCCGCGTCAAGTTTCTGCACATGCATAAAAGATGTAGGTAGGGGCTGCGGCTCAGTTACGGATATTAATTATACGTAGTGAGAAAATCGGTTTACACCACACCACACCACACCCACCCACCCACCCACCTGCTGCTGCAGCCGCCGCAGCATTGGTGTGAGTGGAAAAAAGAAGCACATTTTTTTTTTATCGGTGGGGGGGGGATGCAAAACTGCACGGCAGCGATGATGCATCCACTGCAGCCCACTCACACACTCACCCAACAAACCCACAATGCCACGCCATCCCGCCCACCCCACACATATATGTAAATGTAGGTAGGTATGTAGGTATGTATGGATGTACATACTACTTTACTGTACACAGACGGTAGTGTAATGTCCCCAGTATACTACATAGGTAGGTACTCTTTTTTTTTTTAGAAAACCTAACCCCGTAATATACGCACAACCAAGTACCGTATTAATTATATATATTTGATACATAACGCCCTTAAACATTGTACATACAAAGGGTTTTTGCGTAACTGTGTGGAAGAAAAAACAGTGGGCAAAAATTTATGGATATACATACCTATGTACTGTACATATATTCCATACATTACATACATGCGTATCCGTATCGGTATTATAACGTAATCAATTTTTGGTATTGGTAACATGTTCCACTGCAGCTCTTCTCCCTCTTTGTTGCAGTTTCAACATCACGCATCATCATCTCACTCGCAGCCATTGTGCATATTCGTTCAACTCAACATTTTGTGCATATCGGAGCGATAGGTAGGCGCGGCAAGAGTGGGTTTGTTGTTTATTTGTCGTGCATGAGAAAGTTTTTTTTTTTTTTTCCTTTTTTTTTTTGGGAGGGGGGGATTTTTACCCCATCTTTTGTTGACTATGCTTTTTCCTCATATGTGCACAACACACATGAGGAATTTCCTTTGCCCTTCTTCTTTTTTTCTTGTATGGAAATGAGAAGTTCTAATCACAATTTACCCTGTTGTCTGTGATCAAAAAGAATGGGTAATAATTATCTGATTATTTCTTCGTCTCTGCCTGGTTCAGAGACACCCATCTCCCCCCTTCTAGATAGAAATAAATTTGTAATGTATGTGTCTGTTGGCTCTAAATGATTTGGATCCTTTTTCTGGGGCCATCTGCTGGTGGGTTTTGTACACTTTTGCTACGTACTGTGACTCTAGTGTCGTAATAGTGGTTTGTTCCGTTTTTCCTCTGCGCTGGCTTAACCAACAAGCTATGCATCCTCTTTTTTTGACGCCTGGTTCAACACCTTCCCCTTTTTGGATTTGTTGTTGTTGTTGTTGTTTGTTGTTGGCATACTCAAACCAATCCCAAACCTTGACAAATTATCTGCAGATTTTTTTCCTTGAGATGCAGGTTCTGGTTTGCCGAGGAGCGTGCGTGGTTGGTCGGTTGATCATGTTGTTTTCTTCTCGCGTTCTACTCCTTTCCCCAACCTCCTCCTCTCCTCCTACGATCCCTTTCAGCGGTCTTCTTTCCACATCCGATCCCGGCATCGACTGGCCCATACTAGATATTATATCTACAGAGAGCGAGAAGAAAAGAAAAATGTAGGAAAAGCAATAAAACGGTACAGGCAAAGGTGATTAGAAATGTGTGAATACAATGATAAAAAACTAAGGGGGGTAAAGGGGGGAAGAAAATGTAGAACTAGATCCAAATTTGGTCCCAAATACCGAATTTCCAAAAAAGAACTTTTTGAAACACGCTCCAAGAAAAAGAAAGGAATAAGAAACCATAGCGATATGTATAATAGGATTAACAAATTAGGTAGAGGGTGGAGGGGGGGGGGGGTGTAGAGCGGGGTTGAGCTGAGAATAGAAGAATAGGAAACGATTTCTTTTTTTTTTTTTTTGATGTAATCTTCGCCCTTCCTCTCGCCCATTGAATTCCCTGAAGCCCATTCAACAAACAAGCCAAAACCCAACCATGTTTTTCGCGACAATATATGTGTGTAAATATATATAAACAGATGAATGCGAAGCGGATTTTGCAACTTGTGCTTTCTTCTCGGCGTGGCGGTGATTAGTATGATGTATACCGGTGAACAGGATCAATAAAAGCTGTAGGTGTGAAAGAGAAATGTATAAGAGCAAAAAAAAAAAAATTTTAAAAAAAAAAATTGAATGCAGTGTGGCTGTAGCAGGCCGCCTTTTTCCTCGAACCAAAACCCGGTATTCCCCGCTCCCTAATGCTATAACAAAAGAAAAATAAAAAAGATTGTATAAAAATCCTTGGGCTCCGTTTTTTCCTTTATTCTAACCCATGAAGCTTGCTATAGTCGCCCATGCAAGTTTCATAAAACAAACAGTGCCTCTAGATGCAATAAGTCCAGACAAAGGAAAGTATGATGTTGACAGTGGAAAGGGTGGAATTAAATCCGGTTCGTGTTCGATCGCGTTTCTGGTGGTGAATATTCTGTTCATCTATGCTTCCCCTCCCCTGACAAGCCCCTTGATTCAGTAACCCATCCAGCAGTTTCATATGCCGTCTTTCGATAAGGGGCATGCGAATATGGTGTGCTTGTTTGTGGTGGGATCTGGGGAGGTGGTGGCCCTGTGGGCACGTTTGGAGGGGTAATCGAGGACAGTCTTGTTTGGTCGAACCGCAGGGGAGGCAGCCTTGAAGGCCCAGGAGGGGGTGTCATGTGTGGTGACGGTGGAATGACAAAAGCAGGAGGAGGACCGGTAATCGGTGGCAATGTCGTCGGTGTCGATAGCGCAAAAGATGATGTAGGAAGCTGCGGTTCCGAATCTGTGCGCCTTCGTCTCAAAGGCGGTTCGAGGATGGAGGGGTCAGTGTAGCTGACCGGGCGTGGATGAGGGTGGATCAGATTGTGGGAATAGGATGGCGGATGAGATTGTGATTGAGAATGCGAGTGGGATGGTGGCTGTGGTTGGTGTTGTTGTTGTTGTTGTTGCTGCTGTTGTTGCTGGTGCTGGTGCTGCTGCTGCTGCTGCTGCTGCTGTGCTTGTTGCGTCGCGAGCGCATTTCCATCAGCTGCAAGGTGCCCCTGGGGCTTCGAAGCCACCGGGCTTTGTGGTCCACGTTCAGCCCACTCCCGGATGCTGGGGGTCTGAAGCACAATCTCCCGCAGGCGGTTCCGCTCGTTCCGGTAGAACTCCCTTTCAGACTGAAGCTCTTCGCAACGCTTCTCTAGCTCTCTGTTCCTCGTCTCTAGTTCTCTGGTGCGGTTCTCTAGCTTCTGCAGTCCTTGCTGTTGCTCTCTCTCCCTCTCCTTTTTCCGCTGCCGAAATCTAGCTGATGCGCCTGCGTTTCGCTGCCTCTTCTCATCTGCCTGCTTGGATGCCTGGTGAATGTCGACCGGCACCAGAATCTCTTCCCCGTGTCTTGGTGTGATGGTGAGCATTGTTTGGCCCTCCGAAATCTGTAGGTTCCTCCTCGCGGACCCCCCGGGACCCAGTGGCCCCGCTATTCCTGGGGCCCATCTCCCGTCTCCGGGATAGTGGGACGGAGGTAGACCCCTGCTAGGCTGGATCTGGGACCCATACGGCGGAACCGAGTACACCGGCTGTCCGGTGTGTTCGCGCTTGAGCCCAAGGGGCTGTGGGGGTTCTCGTGGGTGGGTTAGAGGAGGGCCTTGGCTGAGGGTGGGCTGTGAAAGAGATCGAGCGAGCCCAGATGTCGGCCGGCTCGGAGGAATAGCACCATTATAGTGGTGCGGTGCTGTGAGCGGGGGCCCGGCAAGGCTGGAGAGGTCGTGTGCCGGCGTGGAACTCCTCGGCGTGGGTGGTGGCAGGTTCGCAAGGTGTTGCGGTTCAACTGTTCTCATGGCCGCGCGGCTGAGGCTCGTAGCTCTTGGTGACTTGGGAGTAAGGATTCTGCGCGCGGCTGCTAGGGCATGGGGATGAATCCCTTGCGGCGAGCCCCTTTCTGCGGAAGACGGATAGCCGCCTGGAGAGGCTGTCGCTGGGCCGGTGCTCCGCTGTTGTGGTGTGGCCGCCACATGCCCTGGATAGATGTAGGCGCGAGAAGGCGAGCCTTCGTTCCCATACTGGCCTGTTCCCATGACGGGCTGAGGTTTCTCTTCTCCGCTTGGGTTTAGGATATTGTGAACACCAGATGATTTGTGTCCGGATTGTCGACCTGTTCCTTCACCCTCGTTTACCACATGACTACCAGTTTCATAAAGGGGTCGGCTCTTCGGTACATCTTGATTAGGAGCAATATTGCGTCGGATTGGTGGAGATGTTGCGCTGTCTGTCGCCGGTGACTGCGAAGAGTGGCGAGATGTAGTGTGAAGTGCAGATCCTCCTTGCGACATTGAGATCTGATCCCCTTCGCACTTTATGTCTAGATGACGACTGTGACATTGACGATTGTAGCCGCCGTCGGGCACCAAGCTGGCGGGTCCTTGCTCGGGGCCAGCACCTGTTGTCCTGTGTGGATCGGCGTTTTTGCCGTGGAGTTCGGAACCACAAGCCGCTGCCGTGTAGGGCGACAGCTGCGAGGGGTCCGAACCAGACCAGCGACCCGGTTCTTGGGAACACCTAGGGATCGCTTGGATTGCCCTACTGACTGATTCCAGTCCGAAGGAGTTGAAAGCGTGCTGTTGCTGAGTCAGAGCCAGGGTTGTAGGTGTGGAAAGAGTCGTATGAACGACTCTTTATGTCGCACAGAAGGCCAAAGTTCGATGGAGATCGGGGTCAAGAGCACGTCCTTGTTGACGGGGCAGAGAGTTAAGACAGCAACTGCCCCGGATTACTGGAAGGATGATGCCAAGTGAGGTGCTGCACCAAGTACGTGTTCAAGGACAACTCTGGGCGTGTGTTGGCTTGCGTTAGGATATGCGTGCCACACGTTCCAACAGAAAGCCACGCAGCAGGTTACTTGAAGAAAAGGAATCCGGGGCTCTTAATCGGGGAGAAATGGAGGAGTGATGGAACAGAGCTGACGGAGAGGAAGTGATGGAGATTCCTCGTAGGATTAGATGCAAGAAGGACGAGCCACTCAGAGCCTTAAGGCAGCGCTCAGAGAACGAGTGGTTCAAAAGAAGACCGGGGGCATGCGCTAAGTCTCGGGCAGTGTGAATGGACAGAATATCGACAGCCAAGGCTCTTTTTGCTTTTTTTTTTTTTTTTCCCTTGCCGTATTTGCCTCGTAATCTCTCGGAGAGAAGGACCTGCGGTTGTCTCTGGCGTATATCGATGAGCTCGGCGAGGCGACGTCTTAAGATACCTGGTGCCTGTAATTATCGTAAGAGATCAGATCAGGGCGATGATGTCGTACTTGAAATCAAGAAACCAGCTACGTACTTCCCGGGACGGGTTGCTCCGCGTTGGCCCGAGAACGAAGCTTGGGGGGGTGTGCGAAGAAATATTGAATATTCTCGATGGACGGCAACGTCAGTGACAGCTTGCCACCAGCACAGCATGGACAGCACTCTTTATGAACAGGCACTTCCTGGCCCATGTCGTTTTTTTTATGGCTTTGTTTTTCGATGGCTCTGCATCCACCCTATCTTTTCATCATCATCCTGGAATGTATACAGTACTTCAGAGGAAAAGGTACTTTCAGCACCCTGGAAACTCAGAACCAGCGGTTGCGGTTGGAATGGGATGGCTGCTACCGGGGTTGCAGGATGAACCAGGGGGCCATGCTGTGTGCTAAGACTATGGGGCTTGGGTGACGACCTCCCCTGAGATTGGTTCGGTCGAAACTTTTTTCTCCGCTTCCTCTTCCACTCGGTTGCTTCTTCTTTTAAGGATCTTCTATTTCATCAAGAGGAAAAACAACGGGGCATGGGCAACGGTCTTCAGCGGGGGGTCCCAAAGCCGGGCGAGAAGCACGGGGTGAGGGACATGCTTGCGTGCTTCCCGCCTTGAGAAGTCCCGCGTCCCCAAATCTGAGCCCTTACCGACCGATGTTAGCAGACCCAAAGGGCTGGCCCGACTGCGTGGGTGGAAGGCCTGCTGCTCCCCTGCTCCCCTGCTGCCCTGCACATCCACTACCAAGTTGTGAAGCTAGTTCGAAAGGGGTTGTTGACTGATGCCCCGTTATGCTTGGCGGTCTTGGCAGAATTGGACCGGTTTGATGACAGCAGCATCGGAATGAATGGTGATGAGAATCGCTGTGGCGTGGTGTTTTGCGCAGTGGCTCGAGCCCGCCGTATCCGTAGGTATGTTGGGGGACGGATTTCCAGAGCCAACACGATAACGAAAACAAATGTTTGGCGTGCTGTGTGAGAGGTAACAGCGCACATATCATTCTACTCGACGGGGGTGTCCTGCCATGCCAAAGGCGGCAGGAGGAAACTTTGATGTGAACGTGAGTGGTAACAAGTCAACACACGGATTAGATTACTGGCCATCAATAAGACCGCCACGATGCCGCCTTTGGGAGTTGTGGTCGATCCCCCAAGCCGCGCTGTCTCTATTTGGATCAACTTCTGGCGCTCGCGGCGCTTATTCCGGACAACGAGCCTTGCGGATCTAGTATGTACTAATACTAGCTCTCTAATAACCGCAAAAAGAGTATGTAGATCGACTACGGCAGATCGTATGTATACCTCCTGCAGTACATAAGGAGTCGATCTGTCCACTTGTTGAGGCACGCCATTTGTGCGAAACAACGTCTGGACTCTGATGAACGCTTCGAGGGCTGGGAAGCATGCGTCATCCAGCCGCTGATTTTCGAGTGTTTTGGTCCACTGCGTTGAGCATTACCGGGTATCAGGTGGACCAGCGGGGCCAACGGGGAGAATGGCCAATTCCAGATCTGATGGTGATCAGAACGAGCGGGAACAAATGTATGCAATGCACACCAGCGCATGTACTGCATATGGTCCAGCAGCTTGTCTCCCCTGTTCCCGTATTGGATTCCGAAGCTGAGAGCAGAAGCGGGCTCGCTCTCCACAGTAAACCAGCGAGTACGTATATGTATACCTAGACACGGCAGCCGTGGAGACGCGACTTGGCTGGCGGATCCAAACTGCCCGTCATTCGGATGGCGCAGCGGCGGGTCTGATCACTCTGATGAAGTGCCTGATGCCATCGCAGCAGCTGCCCGTACGTCTGGCAAGCCTTTTTTGGTGTAGAGATGAGCATGAGTGGCTGCGGGGAAGTGGAGTTGACGAGCGCATGTCACTTCGACAGGTCCCATGCACTGTGTTGGTGTTTTTATTATGGAGCTCATCAGGATCGGATGGAGGTTCCAAAGACGATTGTGAAGAAAGCGAGGTACGTGCGGGACTACCGAAGACGCAGAGAACCCCGGACAGGAAATGGAGCCCGAAAAAAAAAATTAAGTCGCCCTAGAATGCCCTCGCCTTCCAGAAATGAGCTGGAAGGTAATTTTTGGAAGGCATGATCTCGGTTGTGGTGACCGCGGAAGGCCTTCCTTCCTCCATTCCTTGCTGCCTTCCTTCCTTCATTCCAATGCTTTTTGCACACTGTGTGTCCGCTGACATTGCACACCGTAAATTACCTATACACCGCTCACCGTGAACGGGGATCTCATGGCATGGAAGGACGATGGCGCGAAGAGCCTAGCGTCACATCCCACCAGATGGAACGTTTTTTGGGTCCCCCCCTGGCGTACCTGGTTCTCTTTTTGGCTCAATCCCGTGGACTCTTGCTCCCGGTCGCGCGGAAGACGGAACCACATGCGGCAGGGAAGAAGCAACGTCACTCAATCCGCGATACCTACCTGACCTGCGGTACAGCTAAGGCATGTACCTCTTCTTCCTCTCCTGTCACCGCCATGATGCCTTATGGCCCTGTAATATTCCAGACGGATCTCACTCCGGGTGCGGGCCAGCAGAACCTGGGAAACTTGGGGCCTAAGCCTGTGTGGATCGATGCCAACTCACCATCGTTTGACTCGTGGCGCGACAGAAACCGTCCTTTTCCTGATGCTAGCAAAAACATCTAACCATGCCCGGCGACGGGTACCCCGTTCAATACATACGCAGCATTAGTATAGATATCAAGCCTCGGAAAGGTCGCTACCTAGATGGGCAAAACTGCGGCATCGGAATGCGCACACCTTGGGCTTTTTTTCATGCACGACGGTGGGAGCGCAGATCTTCGGATCACAGACTGTGAATGCCTGTGATCGTTGGCAACCTTTGGGCAAGGTGATTGATTGGCCGTTGAAGGGGACGATATGAGGCAGACGGCACAGCCGTTGCTCCCAGGTCATGATCAGTTTCCCTTCCCATGGACGCCGAGACCATGCGCTTGTGATGGAACTTGCCGACGCTTCCAAGCTTCCATCTCTCCAATCGCTCGTTTGCAATGTTGACCGGTTCCGATATAACTAGCGTGCCCGTATTAGATATAGTTGAATGACACGCGACGCGGAGATCCTGGTCGAACGGTTCGCCATTGCGTTGTCTGCCGTTGCTGCCATTTGTCCTGACCGCTCCGGGAAGCTATGTACTTGCCGTATTGTGTTCTGCACGCCATCTGCTAGGTAGCCCTTCCGGGCCTCCAACTCATCCAGATGCTAATTAGTGTATGTACTGCAGCTCGCATTGATGCCTGATGATTTTTTCCGGAAAACAACCCGCCGTCGGGCTCTGGTTTGTCTTGCAGATGGGATGTACCCCTTGCAAAGTACAGTACCTATGTATGCAGAATCCCATATGTATGTATGTGCGCATGGGATCCAGGTAATTGGCACCATCCCAATTCGTCCCGGGGAAGAGGCTAGTGGAGTGGTCCCTCACCACATTGTCAGAAGGGGGGTGAAAAAAATTCATATTCCATCCTTCGAGAAAAGTGAAGCTGCCAGGACCGTGATGGGTTCAATTGTTTTGCCTCGCTCGCTTGCGTACCCATACCATCCATACTACGAAAAAAAAAATTACTTGCATAGCCGGATGGCTCGCCGTCTAGGTATCTGTCGTGCAGAAGTGCCCTGTCCATGATACACTATCTTAATTTCCCAGGGCCAAAGCTTGATATACCTAAAGAGTCGGCGGGTACTGGGGCCAGTCAGAAATCCAAGGCAAGAGGCTCCATGGATCACGACATTTTGGTAATAACCTGCAGTGCCGGCCGGCAACTTGGGCCTTCAAAGCGGAGTCAGCGACTCCAACGTGGTGTAGAAACTTTTTAGCGCGGAAATGGGTCCAAAATTAGCCAATTTCTCGCCCCAGGAAGACACCTCAACCACCGTCAGCAGGGTGGGATTTGGAGAACAACATGGAGTTTTGAAGCAATTCCATCCATTTCACCCTCCGCGGCCACCATGACCAAGAGAACGAAAATTGAAAGAGGAAAAAAAAAAAAAAAATCGGAAAAAAAAAATCAATAGCCACTAACTCAAGAATGGACAATGCTCGGCCACTCTAAGTGATATTCTCGTGACTTATCAAAACCCTCACGCGGGTACATGGTAAAAGAACGATATGGAGTAAAGTTCGGAACAGCCATGAGACATTTTCATGAAGCGAAAACTCACGGTGATGATTTTGTCTCAGTCTCACAACTCAGCATATTCCCGTCTTCATGGTCCGCAACAAATCCAGCAAATCACCACCCCCACTTCCTCTGGGACCGAGACACGGAGCAATTTGGTGTTTGACAATAGTCTCGCGCTGCTCAGCCGCGCCCATTTCAGCCATCACAGTCACACCTCAATCTCTCGTCCGGAGTTTTTTGCAAATTCGTCAAGTTGCACCTTGCGGTCTGGGAAATGACGAGCAGCCCACACCGGCCCGTCCCTCTCACATTGCGTCGTTACACGCGCGTGGAAAAGAGTGCCACCCGAAAATAGCAGTCACTTTCCCTCAGCTGGGTTGGTCACACGAACCGAACTGGAGAATTTTCGTCATCTTTGACGTTTTCGTGGGGCCCCCGGGGAGAAGAAAACTAGACACATATGACATGTCGACGCTAAGAAAAAAAAAAAAAAAAAGACAGAGGGGAAAGAGGGAGAGAGAGATAAGCAATTACAGTGCGAGAGATTTTGCTGATTACCTTGGTGTGTGGTCTGGGACGTCCACGCGGGTTGGTGCCAGCTCACACAAGATTGTCTTGCAAATTCCCCAAAAATCCGAGGTCGGGATCGAATAATATAAATCAGCCACTGTGATTACCTACATGCAGCCTTGCGTGGGGTCGTGCATTCCACGGAAGCATGACATGAGGGCTGTTAGTGAACTTAAAATTTAGTATGTGAAAAAGATCCTCTCTACTAGCATCACTAACAGGTTGTGAGTCCACAGTTGTCTCTCCAGGCCGGCGTCATCAGCCTAACCGCGCAAAGAGCTCAGGCAATGCCTCCAAATCTTTCATCCCTCACATGAATTTCATGACAACCATCATCACTGCAGGGTCACTAATAATAAGATAAGCTAGATGCATATATCTGCAACCAATAAACCTCAAATCCCCCCCACACTGGACTTCTTTCAACCTTCTCGGTCAGGTTGGTGACCGGCGTAAATCCGTAGGTTGTTGTGTGATCAGTCATCCTCCCACGTCGTGTTTGCTTGGGTCGATACCTCTTTCGGCGGCAATGCGGCACAACCTGCATCAACGGGAAGTCAGGTGAGGAATTCCTTGCAGGCACTATGGTTTGGTACCTTTGGAATGCATCCTCTTGGTTTTTTTTTTTTGGGGGGGGTGTTTTTCCTATAACCATTTCAAGACGAAACATGACCGAAGCGGTGCCTGGCGCCGAGCAGCAAAATTGCAATCAAGGGTAGACGCAGCAACTTTGGAATTTCAAACTCGCATTATGTGAAGGGACGACCCGAGACATCGAACCACGCTACTAATAAGGGTACATTGGATGAGCCGTTGCGGGAAGGTGTCCGATTGTACCGCCGTGGACCGTCTCAATTATTCCCGCAACATGTTCAACACAGACAGGATCAGGTACCATTGATACATCCATCCCACGAACGACGTAGCGCGCTCGCGCGGGGGTCATTGTCATCTGAAATTGAAGTGACCAATTCATAACGTTATTTTCCAAAGATCCTGCCCGCGCAATAAATCCACTGGGTGTCAAAAAAGATTGCTTCTGGGCTATCTTTATCTTTTTATTGAATGGGCACCCGTTTGATTATCGCGAGTTTCTTTTTCCATATAACACATACATCCATCTCATCTGGTGGCATGGATATTAAGTGGGCAAAATCCTATAACTGGCGAAGTTGCCGCGCTGACAGAGACGAGGAAACAAATTCCCCGATATTATATTGATCAATTTTTTTTTCCTGTGCTGAACATGGAAACAGCCAGGTTACACATGAATTGCTATGATAATTACGGAGCAAATCCGCTGATGCAAAGTTCCGCAAATGGCGTGCATCCCAACACGACATCAAGTAGGCCAAGTAGGTACCCAAGGTTTTGGGTTTTAATTGGTTTTACTGGGTACCTACCTAGGTTTTGGGGGTGGTCGATCCTTCCCGTCACATTCAACTTTCGTCATCTCATCAGGTTGCAAAAGTCATCAATGGGCATTTTTTATGAACCCCCTCTCGATTCTCAACGGCACTCTAGAACCGGCGCCCAAAAAATATCCACATGCAAAGAAAAAGCCGCCGGCTGTGACTTACATGGACGTGTGTAACCGAATCGGCCGCAACGGATCTGAGGCCCGCATTCCGCCCTACTATGTCGACACGGTAGGTTTTAGACTATACAAAAACAAGCAAAGAAAGAAAAAAAAATTGTCAAAAAAGAACCACGGCAGCTCCATGTCCGTATGCCACGCTCCGGTCCGCCAAACAGGGCCATCGCTGGCTCCGCATTTAGCGCTTTCCATAAACAATAAGAACAATGTTGCCACGACGGCTTTCGAGCTTCTGCTTCTTGCTTGCCAGCAGGACCTGTCCCGCTACGTGTTCTTGCAGCCCTCCAGCCCAAACGTGTGCAAAGCTTCTTCGTTTCATGTTTTGATAGTTGTGTCTGTTCCTGATTCCGCCGGCCTGCCGTCCCTGCTCTAATTAAGCAGCCCGACAACGAAACTCCACAGCTCCGCCAGCGCCGCCGCCGCCGTGTCCGGCTACCCGCCACTCCTTGTCGTCATTGTCCAAAGCAGAACCCTACTAGACTGACAACAGAAAAAAAAAAAAAAAGAAAAAAAATAAGGCTACAATGTCTACAGCCACTGAGAAGGGCTTTCAGATCTGGGAAGTCGCCACCCCGTACCTCAACGTCCACTGCAAGCTGGGCGAGGGACCTCACTACGAACCGGCGACCAACACTCTACGCTTCGTGGACATCATCAACAAGCGCCTCCACACGGTTTCCCTGACGGACCCCGGCGAGCTCAAGACCATCCAGTTCGACGAGCCAGTGACCGTCACGGCTGACATTGAGGGCGTCGATCCGCAGCAAAAGATCTTGGTGGGCGCCAAGCAGGGTCTGGCGGTCCTGGACAGGGCCAAGGGGGAATATCAGTACCTGACCAAGTTTGGGGATGGGCATGAGAGGCTGAGGAGCAACGACGGCGCGGTCGATCCGAATGGGAGGTTTTGGTTGGGAACCATGACTGATTTTGGCCTGGGCGACTTTAGAAGTGAAGGTGAGGTTTTTTTTTTTTTTTTTTTTTTTTTTTTTTTTTTTTTTTTTTTTTTTTTATTTTTTTTTTTTTGGGGGGGGGGGGGGTTTTGGGGGGGGGGGGGGCGCCCGGGGGGGGTTGTGATTCGGGGAGTTTGGCATTTGGGAAGAGAGAGAGATGGGGAGAGTGAGAGAGAGCACAAGAAAAGGATTTCTTGCGCAAAAAAAAAAAAAAAAAAAAAAAACCTGTGTGAGGATTCCACGTGGCAAAACGTATGGCTTGGAAAAAAGGATTGCGAGGCATGATGGATGGGGGGAACAGAGAGAGGGGCGGGGGGAGAGGTAAGGCTGAATTGGGAAGACAGAGAAACATGTTCGGGATACCTACATGACGCCACGGTATAATGATTACGGATTGTGTTGGGGGAAGGGAGGAGGAGGGGGGTGGGCGCGGATTGGTGGTTGTGCTCTTTTGGGCAAAACATTGGCTCCGAGTCCCTGAAATGCCTTTTTTTTTTCCTTTGGGTTTTGGGGAATGGGCATGGGCAAAGGATTGGTCAATCTTCATTTCCGACCTAACCTTGTCTGACCTTGCATGGAGATTTTCTTTAATGATGACGGGGGTTATTGACGTCTTGTTTCTATCTAGGCTTCCTCTACCACTTCACCTCCCGCTCAGCCCCCACAGTTGTCTTGTCAGACCTCAAGATCCCCAACTCGGTGGGGTGGTCGTCTGATGGTCGTACCATGTACTTTACTCACTCGACCGAGAGGGAGGTAATCGCTTGGGATTATGATGTTGCCAGTGGAGGTACCTTGTCCAACCAGCGTGTGTGGTACAAGCATGATGGCCCTGGTGAGCCTGACGGATTCAGGGTGGATACCGAGGGTAATGTTTGGCACGCAGTTTATGGAGAGTCTCGAGTGTTGAAGATCAACAAGGAAGGCAAGCTGGTTGGGGAGGTGAGATTGCCGACCAAGAATATTACTTGCGTCGAGTTTGTTGGAGAGGAGCTCTTGATTACTACTGCCAACGATGATGAGGGTGAGGGAACGAGCAAGGAGTTGGGTGGTGCCTTGTTTAGGGTAAATGTCGGAGCTAAGGGCGTCGGATTTGGGAAGGGGTTCAAGCTTGAGTAGGCGGAGTAAATAGAGGACCGCAAAATATGCTTGGAGGTAAGGAATAGAATGGATACTAGATTCCTCGCCATCGTGTTCTTATCTCTAGAAACTCATAAACAGTAGATAATGTCTTGTCTCTGCTCTGAAGTTCCGGACCTTTTTATTGCTACAGGAGGCTAGCGTCTCTCTCTCACGCTCTATCTTCTTTTTCTCCCTTTTTTTTGGAGAGGGGGGGGGGGATGGTCAAAGGCCAGAACTAGGATTAGTGGCATGTGGAGTGTGAATCAACGAGCGATATTGGCCGTAAGCAACCGCGAATAACTTCGAGGCATACCAGATGAGCCAGGAACACCTCGACGAGTTCAAGTTATCCGTGTATGGCCTAATGCAGGGCGGTCTGACCGAGGGTGGTGAGGTGGCAGTGGGATGTGACAACAGGTTCCCACCCCTTCTTGCCCATATGTCTTGATTTCTCAGTGGGCTTATCCATTACGCACAGATTCGGATATGGTGTTACATTGGCTTGGAGATTTCTGGACCGTGGCCAATACTCATTTTTATTTACGAGATACCTCTGTGCCAGCCCTTGGAGAGTACGGTTCAAAGTTCTGAGGCGTAGCTTCTAGTATCCTTTTCGTGGTAAAAGCGGCCTCTCAAGATAGTCTAGTCTGCGCTTCAACAGCAGCGGCATGGATAATCTCATTTGACGTAAGCTGCTTTCAACGTGGCATACCTCACATATTCCACACAGGGGTTCGACCTCTCTCATAGGATTGATGAGAAGCGCAAGGTCATATGATTCTGGCTTCTCGTGGTAAGCCATGTCGGCAAGTTCCCAACGGCTGAGCGGCGTCTTAATTCTGGCTACTCGTTTGAGCTTGTCGGATGCGAAGCGTCTGGATATTCAAGTGGTGAAAGATCCGGTAGCCATCTCAAAGGCCTGAGACACAAGGCTACCGCATAAGTGAAGTAGATGATGAGGGATCGGTCAGACACATTTGCTGCATATCTCGCCTGGAGCAACAGGACTATGGCAAACCGGGAATCAACGTTGAAACCCCTTATCCCTCTGGTAACACACACACACACACTAAGAATCAAGGACGGCACGCGCGTCGGATGAGGTGGTTCCCAGCCGCTAAGTGAAGCCGACTCCTGACTCGCCGATGGAAATCTGCACGATCTCTAGTCGTCGAGACAACCTGAGACGAACTTGGATATTTTGCGTCATCTGATTTACATTGTAACCTTTGATTGCTTCTGTATGGACAATCAAGACATGTCAAAGGGGGGTTGGAGAGTGGCCAAGCCTACGAGAAGGGGTTGAAATGGGCCCAGAAAGGAAGTCAGAGGTTGGTTGAAGGTGACCGGAGGTGATGGAAACGGCAGGGCAGCGTAGTTTGATAGGTTCGTCCCATGATCATCTTGGGTCCAGAATGAGCCATCTGCATCTGGATTTTCTTTTTCCTGCCTTCGTGAGGTGGATTGGTGAGTGTTTGGGCGGGGATGAGAGACCCGGAAGAACAGGGACATGAAAGTTATTTATTCCAGACAAGTACCGGTGACAATGGCCTGTGACTCAGTGATATAGTCACTAGTACCGCGAGGGGAGGGGGGGGTTGTATCTTGCTTCCCCGGTCTTGTTGAAAAGAAGTGTCACCTTGATCATGTTGTGTGCCATCAGTTGTTGAATGAAGCAATCCTGGGTAACCAACCAACCCCCTCCCCCCATGCCAAGAGTGCTTT
Organism: Cladorrhinum samala; assembly: GCA_033576145.1. Taxonomy (NCBI): domain Eukaryota; kingdom Fungi; phylum Ascomycota; class Sordariomycetes; order Sordariales; family Podosporaceae; genus Cladorrhinum; species Cladorrhinum samala. Next base: position 45,958 of record MU864991.1, read on the forward strand.
TGAGATCAAGATTGGCCGGGGTAAGGATGCGGACAGGGTTGAAGTGAAGCGTTGTGGGGAAGCGGTGAGTATTGCCGGGACGTCGAAGCCGTTTGGGCCGGCAGGTCGTTGCTAACCAGGATCTCTTTCGAGGGTGGCGAGCCTGGTGGAATGGCGTAACCAACTGAGGCGAGACAGACTTTGGAGACTGGGTGAAATCAGCAGTATATGAAGTATCAATGGCTGGAGAACGGACGGAGGTATCTATCATGATCTTCATACCATAGGGGCTGTTAAGTCGATGAGGTTGATGTCCACTGGGCAGCCGGTCTGCCTCCTACAAGCAGATTTTTGCGAATTGTTTCATTTCATAGGCTGGTCAAATGAAGCCATTCAGACAGTATCTTCTTGCAAGGTCGCTAATCTTCCCACCATTGACATGTTGTTGGAAGATCCCCAGGTAGAGGGTTCCAGATCGGGCTAATCTATTAGAGGAAGGATATTCGCGGTAATTCCTACTAGTCGGTTCTTCCTACCTCGAGGATACTTTTTTTTTTTTTTTTTTTTTTTTTTCATCTTTTTCGTTAATGCTATTACGTACACTTCCTAAGAATAATACTAAAGAAAAGTTGGAATCATCTCGGTTTAAGGAGACCGGTCTTTTTTTTTTCTCACTCAAGTTCTATGGGTTGGTAACACTTAGTAGGATATTTATCACTTTTAACTTGTTTACCAGCTCCGGATATAGTGTAGAAGGACAACCATTGTATTGTGAACGCTAATAAATCTTTACTTACCTAAAACACTCCTTTATACATTAGATCCGCAGAGCACCTATCGCTGAACAGCCCGGATACTGCTCGCCAGTCCTTGCGATCAGCGTAGCGGCGCCCGGTGAATGTGCTAAACCTGGGCTGCAAATACGGGGACCAAGAGGTGGAAGTCCCTGTTTGAGCCAGGCGAAGTAAAAATAACCAATAGGGTTTTTCGTAACCGTGGTGCACCTCCAGAAATTGTGAGCTGCCCGGTGAGCTTTTTGGTATCCGTTTTATCAAAACTTTTTACTTTTCCAAACTCACAGGACAGGCCCTCTTAGAAGTTTATTATCCTAAAAATACGGCCGGACTACAGCATCCGAGATGACTTGCTGCTTGGTATGAAGGTTCGCCGCCTGATTCTCTGCAAGCAGACGGTCTTTGTTCCCGCTGCAATAGGCTTGATTTTTTTTTTTTTTTTTTTTTTTTGGATCGAAAGGTAACACGCGTTCCGCTCATCAGAGCAACACTGATTACGTATTCCTTTTACTCGCATAAATCATTTTGCCAATTGCTCTGGTAAATGATTTATGCGAGTTTTCAGGTCGTGTGTCTGGATTGCCCAGTCGCAACTGGTTTTGGCAAGCTCGAAAGCTGCTGCAGGAACAAGTTGGTAGTGCGCTGATGAGTGGCAGTTCCAGAATTCCAAAATGCAATCCGTCCTCAAAAATTAAGGTTTCCCACTAAACCAATTTCGGGTTAGCGTCGCCATCGACCTCGTTCATCCTTAAATCTTCCTTTTGAGCAAAGCGACCCCTCTTCAACCATCAACAAATAACCATCACCAAGGACGCCTGCGCATACTCATTTTTCTTGTGTGCCCGCATGGTTGTCTCCTTGATATTCGGTCACCACCATCACTTTTGCTTCCATCTGTAGTCGCATGCCACACAGTAGCACCAACATTTTATTTTGGAGCTCAAAAATGGCTTTCGAGGACGACAACGACTCGCTTTTCGATGGCAGTGAACTTGCAGATGATAATGAGTTCTTCTCATCGCTTGTAGCATCTTGGCAGGCTGAGACCGCTTCATCCACGCCGATGCCGCTGTCTGCTCATCAAGTGGCACTTCCGTTCCCCGCCATGCCAGCGTCCTACCCGGGTCTGATTCAAACACACCCAGATACGCACTCTGCTGATCCGGTCAGCGGCCCCTCATCGGGCGCTGCTGGACACACTTCAGCGAGCCGTACGGTCAGTGATTTTCATATTTCCGACGAGATAGACTCAGCCCCATCCCAAGCTCATGGAGATGAAGATCTGCTGCTTGAGCAGGAACTTTTGTGGATGCTTGAGAATGACGGTTTGGCTGCTACTGAAGACACCATTGACACCACCACAGTCGCGACTCTCTCTGCGCCGATGAACACACCGCCAGCCGGCCCATTCGACCGAGTTCTTCAGGCCGAAGAACACATCCAAGATCCCCTGCACGCTGACCCGCAGCCGGCCCCAGAATTTGACGATAGTTCAATATTTCTGCGCGACGTCAAAGGTTTGAAATGGGGCGACGCTTCAACCCGTAAAGATCTGAAGGTGCCACGGAGGGTCGACCAGAACGCACAGGCGAGAACAATCGTCATGGAATATATCGCTCTCCGTAAGTCTCTTACTTCTCTCTTGTTCAGTGTCCGAGAACTAACTTGAAACAGCGCGCTCCATCAAGTACGAGGAGCTATATCTCGACCTCGAGTTGAGAGCTTCTGATGGCATTGAGCTGAGGAAGGCACTGACCGAGCGTTTTAAGCAACCGCCCCAGATCGCAGCTCTCGTCGCTCAGAACGGTGCTAAGAAGGACGCCATTACCACAAAAACGTCTCTGAGCGCTTACGCATACCAACTGCTTGTTGTCGAGGGGTGGGGTCCCTCCTGGTTTGGGCATGACTCCAAGAGTGCAAGCACGAGAGAATTGTTTTGGCCTGAAGAATCAACCAGGTCAGTTTTTCTGCCCCAGCCAGCTATGGTGCCGATTGAATACTGATGGAAGAGTGTAGACTTTTTGTTCACTTCATGCGGCTTTTGTATCGAATCCGCGAAAATGTTGTGTCCAAGTTGCGCGAGAGAAATAAGAAACAGAAACAATGCGCTCAGGCCAGCACATGGAATCACCAATCTGTGCAGACACCCTCTTCGGAGTCTATTCGCTCCCAGCCCGACGACTCTGAGGGAGCCGAAGCGCCACAGTTCGATTCGATCAATCACAACGAACCGCACGATGCCGCTCACTCACCGTTTGCTGGGCTCGGTTCACCAACTTCCACCCCAACTCATTCAGGCTTCCCGGCACCCGAGATCTCATCCCCTAGCACTTCTGCTTCGTTGACAATCATGCAATCTTCTCCGTCTCCTTCTTTATCAACCAGGCGCCATTCTATTCTTTCACCGCTTATCCAGCAAGCCTGCGAAAACAAAAAGCGCAAGCGCGACAGGTCCGCGTTCGGATCAGGAGAGGCCGAAGCACCCGAAGTCGAAGTGCCTGCGGACGCCAATATTGTCTACATTGTATTTGTTAGCGACGTCATTGATGGGCACATTCTCAGCGAACCAACGAACCTCAGACATAGAGATCATATTGTCTCAGCCGGCGCATTCTTGAACCTCAGGGCCTCTTTTGAGGCAGCGGGACATCGGCCTCAGATTGAGTTGCAGGTTGGGGGAGTTTGGCAAATCATCTCGGAAGTCGAACAGTGGGACGCGGCAGTGCTTGAGCACTACAAGGCTAGGCGACATATTATTCCTGTCAATGTTTATATCTAAACATTGGCTAAAAGAGAGCTTGTGCGGTCGCTACGCTTAGTGAGAGCTCTAGGACTTATTTGGGGAGGAGTTGACGGGATGGGTTTAGGTTTGAGGGGTTTTTTTTTTTTTTTCATCCTTTTTTGGGTTTCTAAGCGACATCTTCCAGTGATGTGATTGATGATACCCACGACACGAATACCCCAGAACCGATTTTGGCTTGTGGTATACCTACCTATTTTGTTTCTTGTTTTGCGCTTGTTATTTGGAGGAAGCACTCTAGCTTATTAGCAGATATGGATAGGAGGAGAACTGATATGAGATTTGAGATTTGCTTTAACACTTACAATTGATATTCTGAATTCACGAGACCGGGAGGGCTGTAGTTGCATCATCAAAGCAATGTATACAATCTGAAGATGTATCAAAAACGCTGCTTGAGATGGCTGGCAGACGGAATGCCGAGCTTGTGTCTGCGAAGTTCTTTTCGTTGGTTTTATTCTCGTTGCTGGAGCATGTACTACTTGCCAGTTGGGATTACGACTCGGTGATGAGGCGGTCTGTGGCTCAAATATATCTTGTCGGGCGATCACGAGTTAGAGAAGGCTTCTGTGTGGGGCTGGGATACTATTCAATGTCAAACGACTTCAACTTGCGTAGGTACCTACCTACCTATGTATGTACTATTAGATAGCAGATACGGTGATCCAAGTGGCTCTGACTGGTAATTACCATGCAAAACAGAGATAAATGCTGGAGGAGCTGTCGGGCGGGAGCAAATAAACCATAATGAGAACGAGCTAGAAACTTGACCTTTTGAGAGAAGGGAGAACATGAGGAGGGCAAGATTATAATTGCTCAAGGTATTCAATTCTGTTTATGACGTTTATTTTATAATTGTAAAATTAGGAAGTATGCACATGACGAGAAGTCGTTGTTGAGATATTATTTTCAAATATATATATGTGCTTGATAAACTTTCAAGAAAATTTTTGTCTTCGTCTCCTCTCTCATCCAAGAAAAAAAAGAAAAAAGGAACCGAAATCCTTTGCTGTCAAGTCCAAGACTTGATCTTGTCACTATTAGAAAAATCTATCCAGGTATTAATTAGAACTAGACTAGTTAATTATTATAAGCGGAGAAAGTTTGATTATTACTGATCATGTTGATTCGCGTGTCAGATGCTTTCATGAAAAACAACCATCTTCTCCTTGCTGTAAAGACTACGTCAGGGGGGGAACCACCTTCCTTTCTCCCCTTGTGTCCCTTTTCTTTTTCAGTTGGTCCTTAATCAAGTTCCAACTACTAATTACATAGATGATTAGTATTTTTCATTCCCATTTCTCATTGTTGAAGGATTAGACCTAGTCCATGTGCCTATCTGTGTATATCGTATGTCTAACTTGCAGGAGGGAAAAAAAAAAAAAAAAAAAAAAATCACAGCAGAAGTGGTTTATCAGTGAATAGGCGTATAAGTGCAATTTGAAAAAGATCATGTCCGGGTCATTTAGGTCTGCAGAGAAGGGCTAATGATGGTATTTATTAACCGATTCATTGTTAGTCCACTTCATCATCTCGATTGATGAGTACCGTCCAGCACATAACCCCTTTCCATCAACAGACACTCAAGACTCACAGCCGACAAACGGTCAAGCAAGGTTAGAACTCATATAACATTATTATCGCAACATTTGTTCTTACTCATTCTATAATCCCTTCAGCTTCTAACAAGCAAACCTTTATGACAAACACACCCTGCCCGGTTCTTTTGTGGCATAATTCATTGACCAAACTCAACTCAGTGACTCCAAACGCCACATCAGATATATGTCCCTTCGTTCCAGTCTCAATTAACCAATCGAGAGCCCACAAACAAACCCGGCACCGCAATGCTATACAAGAGACCTACAAAAGAAAAAAAAAAAATACATAAGAGTCTTACAGCCGGATTCTCCCACCGCCGTTTCCATTTCCACCGCCGAACCACCTCCTCACATCCGAAGAATTCCCGCCTCCTCTCGACGACGACCCACTATCATCCCCTCCGCCCATCCACTTGGGCTTCTTCATATTCTGTAGCCATTCAGGGGTGTCAAGCGTATCAATCGTATTTTTGAACCGGTGCCCCAAAGCCTCAAAGAAATTCTCATCATCGCCTTCATCATCCAGCGTGACAGGCCCTCTCGCGGCACGCGACGACGAACCCCCAACCCTCCTAGCAGAAGTGTTGGCCAGATGCCTTCCACCAGCAGTAGGCGAGGTTCCCAGCGGTGTGCTCGGCCCTCCTCCAGCAGATCTCGTAGTCGACGATCTTGGAATCTTCAACACTGGTCCGCCTCGTGAAGGGGCGCCATCATTCTGGGATGCCACATCCGCCCTCCGGCTACGAATAGCTGCAGAAGTGCCATTTAGCTCCCGCTCAATCAAATCTCTTCCTTCCCGCCACGATCCTGTGCCGTAAAAGCTTGCTTCATTCGTCACACCGTCCTCATCATCTTCCAAGGCGTCGAGGCCGAACCCAAAGATGTTCTTGATCTTGCCGTAGAGCCCAAACAGTGTCGCGCAAACAGGAAGGAGGATGAAGGCGGGGAAGAGGTAATCGAACCATTCGCCCAAGGGTGTGAGGTTGATTAGCTGGCCGAGGAATTTGTAGAAAACTGTGTTTTCGTACAGGCCGCTTCCGAGGAAGGTCATGAAATTGTAGGTTAGCGGCACGCTCAAACGCGCAACCTGGCTGGCGTACCAAAAGGCGGACTCGTGTGCGGTGTTACGGCGTACGAGGGCACGGCCGCGCCAAACCTTGACTTCAGTGATGGAGATGAGCGCTGCGGCGCACATGTAGAGCATCCAGAAGGCGGCGATGGCTTGCCCTGCGAAGCCGACTTGGCCTTGCCCGTTGGCGCCGAGATTATGATGGACCACGGAGTAGCGGATTACTGACAGAGATGGGAGTAGACCCTTTACGCATTCAGACCAGACGATACAGACTGAAGCTAGTGAAAGCAGGCCGGCCAGAGCGAGACGGAAGTACGGGACCAGGTGATAGTGGAGCAGGTAGCGCGTGTATGGCGTGAGGACAGTGTATCTGTCCCAGAGTCCTGCCTGTGGAGAGGGATTGCCGAGATCAAGCTTCTTGGAAGCCGCTGAATCAAGTATTGCTTGCGTCTTGACTGCGTCCTCCAATAGCCGGTTCCATTCGCTCAAGTATCGTGAACGGGCATGCTTCGCTCTCACCAAACGCCGTGTCAGGTCGGCGAGGTATTTCTCGGTAATGACGTTTGGAAGGGCGGTCGCGTTCCCTGAACCACGAACCAGCCGCGTCCGCATAGGTTGTGCTTCAGGAAGATTGGTCATATCCACAAGCTCCTCGATCCAATCCTGGAAAAAGGTTACGCTGCCCCCCTTGCGGCGACTGAGTTCCCCAATCTGCAGCTCGAGGTCCTCCAGGTCCATCTCTGCGTCGTCCATCTTCTCATACACGCTGGGCGCATGGATCTGAATGCGGCGCAATCTCCCGCTGATGTTGGCGTCCCTGAACAGTCGGCGGGGGATGGAGACCAGACCGTGCCCCATAAGATAGATGGCCAATATCAAACCCCAGCAGTAGGCCAACGCCATGACGGTGCTCTTGAGCGATTCTGAGAAGTGGCCATAGGAGATGAGCACATAGATGAGGCCCACAGCTCCGGACCCGAAAACGATCAGATAGTATTGCGCATTTGCGTGAAGGGAATCGAGGAATTTGGCCTTTGGTTCACGATAGCCGGAGTCGGAGTACTCGGCCAGGATCGGCAGAATGAACCTAGAGAGGAAAGGAAAAGTGTTGGCAACGGCGGAGAATGGCAGGTGTTGGACAGGTACGTACCAAGTCAAGGCAAATGTTAGCCAGTAGGTAATCCTCCACGATACTTTAAGCGCACCCGGCAGCAGCCAGATACCCCGCGCGGCAGTATCGTCGGCCATGACGCTGGAGGCAAGGTCGATCGGGACCAGCAGGACCATGCTTGCCGGTAGCCATAGTGCAAAGAATATAGGAACAAGGAGATAAGCTGGTGTTGTTCGAAGCGGGAGGTAGTATCGTTGGATGAGCAGGACGACGACGGAAATGCAGAGGAGCGAAACGAAGGCAAAGATCTCAGAGGGGACGGGCGACGGCGAGTGCGCCCCCAACATTGCTATCTTGTTCATCGTGGATAAGGACTGAATCCCTGACGCATATCCGCCGTTCAAGATTGAGAGGATCGGAGTGTGGAATCTGAAGCGCGACGAACTGTAACCACAGTTGACGGGTTGGCCATTATGTCACAGGACACACAAGGGCAAGGCAGGCAAAGCAACCGCGGGATGGAAGGGTCCCCGCGAACAGGGATCCCGTTATAGTGTATTTGAGGGCAGGTCTCCGTGGGTTGGCCCACCCCCTCCCGCTGCGTCCGAGGGTAGTCGCTAATTGGTCAGAAATTCAAGACTCGATAAGCCCGTGAACCAGGTTATACCTTTCCCGACGCCCCATCTCCAACCGGCAACAAGTGCTTCTCTTGCAGTGACGGCCTGCAACCGGCCCAAAACAGGGCAAAAAGTTTCCTTGTGCGACTGCCCCGCGATTCATACCAGATGGTTATTAATCGCATTTGGAGACGTGAGAGAGGGGTCGTCGAATCGCGATGGTTTTGAGGTGAGGGGGAAAATGCAGATTTGGGTATATTAATAAGAATGGCTCTCTCTCTGTCGTCGAGGCTGCTGAGGCCAGCTACCACCGCACAACCCAAAAGACTTTGTTTCGCTTTTGGAAAATATCCGGCACGCAGCTTCCTCTCAGCAACACATCTCAGACGATATCAGACAATGGAGGTCGAGCTCACGGCACCCAACGGCAAGGCCTGGAAGCAGCCGCTGGGTCTTTTCATCAACAACGAGTTTGTCAAGAGCAGCAACGACGGAAAGATTGCTTCCATCAACCCCACAACCGAGGAGGAAATCTGCTCCGTCTATGCCGCGACATCCGATGATGTCGACTCGGCCGTGTCAGCAGCCCGGAAGGCGTTCAAGCACCCCTCGTGGAAAGGTCTCTCTGGCTCAGATCGTGGCAACCTGATGCGCAAGCTGGCCGATCTCGTAGAGCAAAACGCCGAGGTCCTAGCTACCATCGAGTGCCTCGACAACGGCAAGCCCTACTCGGTCGCCCTCACTGAAGACGTGGCCGATGTCATCAACGTTTTCAAGTACTACGCCGGCTATGCGGACAAGAATTTTGGCCAAGTCATTGATGTCGGCCCCGCCAAGTTTGCCTACACCATCAAAGAGCCCCTGGGAGTCTGCGGTCAGATCATCCCCTGGAACTACCCTCTCGACATGGCCGCCTGGAAGCTGGGGCCGGCTCTTTGCTGCGGCAACACCATCGTCCTGAAGCTTGCCGAGCAGACCCCTCTCTCCATGCTGTACGTGGCCAAGCTGATCAAGGAGGCCGGGTTCCCGCCCGGTGTTGTCAACATCATCAACGGGCACGGCCGAGAAGCTGGTGCTGCTCTCGTGCAGCACCCACAAGTGGACAAGGTCGCCTTCACCGGCAGCACCGCTACCGGAAAGGAGATTATGAAGATGGCCTCGGCCACCATGAAGAACATCACACTTGAGACGGGTGGCAAGTCCCCTCTGATCGTTTTTGAGGACGCCGACCTCGAGCTCGCGGCTACCTGGGCCCATATCGGCATCATGAGCAACCAGGGGCAGGTTTGCACCGCCACATCCCGCCTCTTGGTTCACGAGAAGGTGTACGACGAGTTCACCGAGAAATTCAAGCGCAAGATTCAAGAGATCTCAGTCGTTGGTGATCCTTTTGAAGAGTCAACATTCCAGGGTCCGCAGGTTACCAAGGCTCAGTACGAGCGCGTCCTTGGGTATATCAAGTCCGGAAAGGACGAGGGTGCTACCATCTTGTTGGGCGGCGAGGCGGCGCCTCACAAGGGTAAGGGCTTCTTCATTGCGCCGACCGTCTTCACCGACGTCAAGCCGACTATGAAGATTTACCGGGAAGAGATCTTTGGCCCCTGCGTGGCCATCGTGTCATTCTCGACCGAGGAGGAGGCTATTCATCTGGCAAACGACACCACATATGGCCTTGGCTCTGCGCTCTTCACCAAAGACCTGACGAAGGCGCACAGGGTTGCCAGGGAAATCGAAGCCGGTATGGTCTGGATCAACAGCAGCAATGACTCTGATTATAGAATTCCGTTTGGCGGTGTCAAGCAGTCGGGTATCGGGAGAGAGCTTGGTGAGGCTGGATTGGCGGCGTATTGCAACGTCAAGGCAGTGCATGTAAACATGACGGCATGATGGGGTTATGGAGCTTTGGGTTCTTTTGTCAATTCGTTTACAACTTGATTGATCACGGCGATAAACAAGCCGTCTCAGTCTATAACCATTATTATGTATGCGACCTTTCAAAGAGATTTGGATTGTGATGTGCTTCGTGGTTGTTCCGTCACTTTGGGGAAGACGTCATCCCAGCGTTCCACCGCGCCGGGCCATGAAAGCTCAACCTCAACCCCGGTCCAGCGTCTCTGCCAAGACCACCAAGGTGCGCTAGCGGATATGATTGGCCACGTTCAGAAAAACGAGGAACCACTCTCCTCCCCCCCCCCCCTTCCTTCGGGGGTGCACCTCCACTGGCCCAACTGCCCCCTCTGTCTCCACGTGTCGCATTTTGTCAGACAGCTACCTACAAAGTTGGGTATTCATACATCAACCATATTTCTTCCGCTCTTTTTGCGCGCTCTCGTCCAGATTGTTACTTGAGAGTTTCCTTCTTTTCCAAGTATCCCAAACCGAGAAGCATCGCCAAAAACACCGACCGAATCGATGGCCCCCGCCATACCCTCTGTGGAGTTGAAGCTCTCCTACCCGTTATACGCCGTCGACTTTGATCCCCAAGATGCGAATCGCCTGGTAGTCGGTGGTGGTGGTGGTGCCAACAGGAGTGGAGTCGGAAACAAGATCAGTGTCCTCGATGTCTCGAACCAAGAAGAGCTGCAAATTGTTTCCGAGATCGAGCTGAGCCGCGATGAGGACAGCGTCAACACCATTGCGGTCGGGCCCCACCGCAAGAACGACTTCCTGATATATACAGGCATCAACTCGAGCGAGGATGACATACAAAAGGGCAAGAATGAGCATTTCAGAGTCTTTTCTGCCGAGTCAGCTTCGAAGACGGATACGGCGAAAGGAGGGCCCAAGATCACCGAGTCTTCCCGCACGTCCCTCTTTGCGACCGAGGACAAGGAGGCATACCAGAGGCTCTTGAGAGTATCGGGCAGGGTGGGCGCCGTTGCAACAGGCACATCCAAAGATCCCCAGATCGCCGTCTTTGACCTTCCCTCCGGCAGCAGCAGTGGCACCGCTCCCAAGTCGAGAGGGAATCTCGAGCTGGTCAGGGAAGCAACCGACATGGACCTCGTGCAGATATCCGACGACGAGTACCAGCTGGTATACTGCGACAACTACGAGCTCCACACCCTCAACATCACCAAAGACGGCATCGACGGCCCCAACAACATCTGGACCACGCCGGACGACGAAGCAACCGGCCGGCCGCGCCCAGTCTTCCGCTCCATTCGGTACCTCACGCCAACCTTCGTCCTGGCCGCCGCGAATCTCGTCCAGTCGGGAGGTGTGGTCCTTCAAGGCTTCCGTCTCCCCTCCACTTCCGATAAAGGCAAAGAAAGTCTTCAGGGCAAAGCTCGCCTCGCAGTCTCTACCAAGCTCCCCGGAAACGTCAAGCGCGCAACTGGTCTCGCAGTCCGCAACCTCACACCTTCCACCTCACCAGCGGACTCCCAGTTCGTCATCGCGGTCTCGGACCACCAGAACTCCATTACCCTCTACACCCTCGAACACCAATGCCTCTCTGGAATCTCACTCATCACAAAGCTACACGTCGTCACGACCCTCAAAAACGTCCACCCCGCGCCCATCTCGGGCATTGCTTTCTCCCACTCTGTCCCCCCGGCCTCCTCTTCCTCTGTGGCCCAAAGACCGACTCTCAGACTGGCATCGATAGGCTCGATGGGGAACACTCTAGCAGTGCACACCTTGCCCCTCAGGAAATTCGTTGCCTCTAATAATCTGAAAACCCGCTACGTCCTCGCCCTCAAGTCCCACGGCCCCAGACCTACCCAGCTCCTAATTTTCACAGCCATTTTTGCCCTGCTGGCGTCCATCCTCGTCCAAGGCGCCCTCGAGTTGAACGGCCTAGCGAAGCCCAGATTGGGAACGCGGAATTTTTTGCCCGAGAGTTGGCACGTCAAATACGTGTTTCGTGACGGCAGCGTAGCAGGGCCGAGCGGAGGTAATCACTTTCCCAAAACGACGCTGTCGGAGCAAGGAGGAAGTAGTAACATGTTGGCTGAACTTTTGGGACAACAGCAGGGTGAGCTCATTGGTGATAAGCAGCAGGTGGTGCTGAGCGCGGATAAGGAATCCGGCGAGGTCACGGTGCAGGAGGGAGAGGCGCTGCATGGGAAGCTGTGGGAGGAGCTGGGGAAGAAGCAGCAAGAGGCGTGGAAGAAGGTGTTGAAGGGTGCTGGGCACTGGGGGGAGGATGTTGGAGAGGCCGTGTTCAAGGGTGTTTTGTTTGGGGAGATCGGGGGGCTGGTTGCTAACGTTGTTGGGGGTTAAATCATTAAGAGACGTCAAAAAGACAGTAAATGGGCTAAAAAAGGGTTTGGTTTTATATATATATATATCTGTATTTATTTATTTGTAGAATTGGTGGTGGACCTGAATCATTTATTCGATAAAAGTTTAAAACTTTGCCTTTTTGATTTGATGATATTGTTATGTTGGATGCGGGGGTTGGGGGGAGGGGGGCCTGGTTTGATTATGCTTGGTTCGGGAGGAATATCAATTTCACTGGGATATGGGCGTGATATACCGTATTTGATTGCTTTACTGGTGTTTTATTCTATCAAGAACCAATTTTCATGACTCCTCTATAAAGGACACTCGGACGGGATTGTGTTTTTATTTGAAAATACTTCTCTATCTTCTCCCTCACGGTTGAATATTCAACAGGTTTGTGTTTTTCCTTCTTTTTAATATATACGTATATATATACATTTCAGGTAGCTTTTCCCCTTTTTGAAAAATTTTGGTGATAATGATAATAATGATACAGAAAGTTTTATTCCAAGATATCTCAAAAAAAAAAAAAAAAAAAAAAAAAAAAACCTTTAAATTCCCATCCCGTTTCCCACCTTTCCGCTGGCTCTCCACTTTCATCTAAATCATTCCCATTGAACGCCAATTGAACAACAACACGGAAGAAAAATAATAAAGAAACAGTTAATGGGCACGCAGCGGGTATTTGCCTGATGACCCATCACCAAGGCATCAATCCCTTCAAAACGGGATACTCAACCCCGTCAATCGTTTCCGTCTCCCACTCATCATCTCCTTCGCCCCCCCCTTCCAACCCCCTCTTCCACCTCGAATTACAGTCACCCGGCACGTACTTTGCCGCATCCATCTTCAGCGTCATCTTGACCTCAGGGCAATAATCCCAGATATGCTTTCTCTGCTCCGGGGTGCCCCAGACCTGGTGGTGCAAACCGGTACCTCCTCCGCCGGTATGGTAACCCATCGGCTCGTAAAACCCATGCCGCCAGTCATCCACACCTTCAACATAGGGGGCGGGGGCCGAAATGGTCGTGTTGGAATGCAGCGTCTCGTTGCTTGGTTTGATATTTGGTACTTCGCCGCCTTCGTGATCGGTCACAGGTTTGTGGATGTCAACTTTGTCGCCCGAGTACTGTTCACCGCTGAAGGCGAGGGAGACTGTTCCGTTGGCGAGCTTGCTGCCTATTCTGTGCCCTAGACGATCGGAAAGCCAGACGTCTTCGGGTTCTGAACCGTCGACCCGTTTCTGGTTGCGGAGTACCTCCACAATGGCGCTCACCCTCCGGAGGGACAGGCCACCGTTACCACCGTATCGCGCCCTCGTGGACCAGGGGGCGCCGACCCAGTCGTAGTCCAGATATTCGTTCAGATTGCGTTTGGAGTTGGCGCAGAGGATGCTGTCCGTCTGGAAGACGAGGAGCCACTCTGCGGGCTGCAGGACTGTCTCGTACAACCAGAGGTTGGTAAGAAACCGGGAGATCTCTTCCTGGGACCCCGTGGTCATGTTTGAGGGGATGTAGGTTAGATCCAGCTTCCCCGATTTAACCTGGGACCGGATGGCCGCCGACTTGTTGATGAATTCTACAGACTCGAAAGAGCCCATGAATCTAAATCTCCAATCAGGTGGGACTACGGATATGAAGTGTAGCATCAAGGGGGCGAGGATCGGGTTGGGACGATTTTCGATCAAGAGGGCGACTTTGCTGTGGTTGAATTTCGGTTTGGCGGCTATTGGATGGCCATATTGTAAAGAAACGGAGGGGAGGTCAACGCTGGCTTGTTGGATGAGGATGTGAGAGATGTATGTCGCTATTGCTCTGGGAAAGGTCAGACTCGTGCCGCTGGAAGTGAGTATATTGATCAAGTATAAACTTACAAGAAAAAGAAGGTTGCGCCAACCATTCGTACTCTCCTACTTGTGCGTCCCCATAGCGCAAAGGTGAGGAGTTTTCCCTTCTGCCACTTTTCGTTCATATTTACTTCACCGAGCGAGTTGCGGTACTCAGCGAGGCGATTCCGAAGCAAGACAGCAACCTCGCCAGCGGATTCCCGCAACTGGGCGGTGGGTAACCTTTCCATGGTTTTTGTTGGGGTCTCTTCTTCTCACACCGATCCCCGCAACACAAAGGTGTAAACCGATAAGGTCCGAGTGATACGCAATGTTTCCTCGTACGGGAGAAAGTATGGTCATGGAAGAGCACAATCCATCATCTCAGGACCAAAAGCATCAGAACGCTGCCCCAATTAGAAGAAGAGAAAGTTAGAAAAAAAAAAAAGGGGGGGGGATAAAACCAAAGGAATGCGTGAACACGCGTTGCAGGTCTGGACACGCCACGCAAGCCCAGGAATTGTAAAGGGATGTAGGTGATGATCCCGCTTGGAGTTAAAACACCCCAAAATTGACCCCTCCGACCATTGCCCATCCCTTTGACGTGCTTCTCAGCTGAGTGAGATACCTGCTGGGTACCTGGCTTATCTCCAGACCATTGTCCCGCTTGGATTTCTCGAAGCGGCAAGGGCTGGCCACTAGTGATTTTGGGTGGTTCATTACTTTTTTTGATGCACCCAATGGCACCCTGGCCGGTATTACGGTGCGAAGTAGCTTGTGTTTCCCGCACATTCGGTTCCACTGCATATCGATAAAACGCTTGTCATTCATTCCACGCAATCCTTTTTCTGCGACACTTTGTGCTTATTGTGTACCGCCCCTTTAATCATGGGCCCCTTTGTTCGTCTTTGCAGCTGGCTCCTGCGTGGCAAGCAAAAATTATGCCAACTGTCCCACTGGGGCAAGTTTGGTAATTTGACAGCCATCTTGTCCCAGTTGGTACATAGCGCCTCCCAGGCCCGGCTAGTTGGTGAATAGTTGCCGTCAATCACCATCCCAGCCAAGCCCAGCTCAGGGACGCACAAGACAGTTGCCAAGAGGCCAATTACTTACACGGCACTAGAGACATGTGTTGCAAGACATGCTGGGCAAGGTCATGGCGCTCGACATCGCAACTACTTTGTTGTTTCCCAGATTTTTTTTTTTTGGGGGGGGGTAGTGTTGTCGCCAGGCAGCCGAGTGCACTCTGTTCTGACTGTGTCAAATTTCCGTCAGACGCGGCGGTGATCGCAGGGTTCGGGCTTCATCTCTCCCCGTCCCAGTCTTCAGCTTCCAGTATATGCAGCTGTTGATCTGGATTGTTCGTATTGCTCCACAATTGGAACCCTGGGAATGCCGCAAGTACCTCGCAGGTACCTCCAAGTCTTTATCGAGGCTGACGTTGACCCCTGCCATTGAGATGGCGGTCTCCCATTTCTCCTGTCCAGCATCTGGAATTCTTCAAGAGCCCTTTTGCGGCTGAAACAAATGCCTTGTCGTGGGAAAAACGCGCGCCATCGTAACTTCTCGACGCCATTTCCCGGAAAGCTCTCGTCCATCATGTCGCACGAGGAGTCGACTCTCCGCAGATAATTAAGCCAGACACGTAGTAGAGGAAGAGTGGACAGTATTCTCCCAACACGCCGCTTGACACCCGGAAGCCGCCATGTCGGTTCTCTCGCAATCCTCTCCGTCAGTCGGCGGCATCTCGAGCGCCCTCGCCATCACAAAAGCCAAAGTATTCTTGGTTGTCTCTCTCATCATAACGTAAGTAGTGGGCGGTTGAAGCGAGGGTTCAATCGCCGTTTGCTGACGCTTTTCAGATGGTGGTTTGCCTCACTGCTTCCACACTACAAGCCGGCCATCCAGGCCCATTTCAGAGCACGGCTGAACGACGCACTCCAAAAGATACCATCCATAAAGGTCGATTGGGACATCGATACGGACCCGCTCGATGTGTACAATGCGTCAAAGGTTGCCCTACTGATCGAGCCGAGAGTGCTCCCTCATCTAGCGCCTCACATTCTGGGCATGATCTCGGTGGTGCCGCCCGATTGGCGGTTCCTCTTCGTCGGCTCCAACAAGAGCGTTGCCGGCGTCGAGGGGGCGGCCGCGATCAGGCATCAGCAGGTTGCGGGGAAACTGGACCTGATGGTGTTGCCCGAGCCGTGGGATATCGGCACCAAGGAGGGCGTGTACCGCACCTTGACCGACATCAGATTTTATGACGAGTTCTTGCCCGGGGTCGAGTGGATCTTGAAGTACGAGGCCGACAGCATCCTGTGCGCCAACTCGGAGACCAGCATCGACGAATGGCTGGATTGGGACTTTGTTGGCGCGCCGCGAAAGGTCGATGACCATTTCGCGGGCAACGGCGGTTTATCTCTGCGCCGGGCGTCTGCCATCCGAAGAGTGCTCGGATTCCAAGCCAGGCTGAACGACACCGAGCCCGAAGACGAGTGGTTCGGAAAGCGGGTCTATGTCCTGCCCGGCGCCAAGACGGCGGCCGGAGTGGAGGAGGCCCTCACCGTCGAAGACGTCTACTTCGACAACGCAATGGGTTATCACATTCGAGACGGCGGCAAGGGGATAAACTCGGCAGTGTGGGAGGATCCCGATCAGAGGAAGAAGATATTCGACTATTGCCCCGAGATCAGTCTGATCATGGACATGAAGCTGGAGAGGGAGCGTTGCAAGGGAGATAACAAGCACGGTTCTATCGTCTAAACCCCGCACTCGCGCGGAAAGGCGATGCCGAACGAACGAAAGATGAGCCCGGATGTTCCTGGCGATTGGGATCAGCAAACGACACCAAAAAGGGCAAATAGAGGGCGATGCATGGTACGTTACCAGGTATCACCGTTATGGCGATGACGACGATCTGTCTGCCATGGTGTCACGGCATGGGAGGCAAGGTTGCTTCCCACTGTGTTTTCTCTGGGGTATTGTTACACTCGCGTCGTCGGAGCATTTTGTATTAGATATTAAAAAGCAACCAGTCTGCAGGAACGCGAACCTGCTGCTAATGCATAGGGCATGGTGTTGAAGAATATGGATACGGATTTAGGTTTTTTTTTTTTTTTTGGGGGGGGGGCGGGGGATTAAAGAAAGAGGAAAAGGGAGTTGGGAGTTCCGTTGCCTTGATCAATAAAGTGAGTGACCTGAAAGGTCGGGGAAGAATTATTAGTTCAATGTATTATTTTCTGTTGGGTTCTTGTGCAAAATTGGATGCATCGCCCTCGAGGGGGGCGTCAATGAGGCACTGCCCGGACCGCATGTGATGGGGGCCGATTCGAGGTCAGAACCTACCAGTGTCGGTGACGGAAGCCACCAAACCTTGGGGGGTTGTTGCATCGTTGAAGATTCCGATATCACTTCAGTGCATCACCTTATTTCTGTGTCTTTTTGGCCCCCCGCGCCGAACTTTGCAAGCGAGAAACTGGTACTTCCAGATGGGGTCGGGGTGCATGGCAATTTTTAGATTGGAAGTTGCGTAACTCGGCATCCAGGCTTCCTGCCCACCTACCGTCCGCCCGCCATCGTCACTGCTCACGCTCGCGCTCGAGAGCAGCATTTTCGACTGAGTGCAACCCGTCAGTTCCGCAGCTCCACCGCTACCATGGGGGTTGATTTCAGCCAAAATTCAATGTCGTGCTTTTCTTCTGCCTTAAGCGGTCTTCCCCAAATTTACGGTATTTTGCCGCGTCATCATGCTCTGAAGAAACGCGACGGGGGCAGGTCATCGAGGACAAGAAATACACCAAGGGACGCCGCCGCCGCGGCGAGATCTGCCGGGAAGCGATCTTGCGACCCTCATCAGCCGTGCGGCTGATCATTGTAACGTGCCCGGGCTCTCTTCTCTACACAATGTGCATACCACATTCACCGAGGAACAGCACAACCTGCCTGGCCATATCAATACTCCCCCGCCAAAAGTAATCTTGCGACGTGTATCCGGGCTCAGGACTTCCGGGAGATCTTGCCCTGGTGTCCCATCAACCCCACCAAGGTCGGCATGGCAGCCGTATTTTGACTGAGAGCCATCATCTTCCGAATATCTAAACACTTACAAACGCTGAGATGTTACTATCCGCAGTGCCGGCTGTGGGGATCTTGATATTGAGCTTGCGTTGTTCCAATATCCGTCGTTATTCCCATCATCTAGCACCGTTATCATCATATTCCTCTTGATGTTTCTTTGTTTGCTTGGTGAGCCTCGAGAGTTCGGACACGTTATGATATCAGAGTCTCTGTGCTCTTCTCTGATTCCGGGGGAATAGGTGTCTTGAGAGGTTTATGTGGCAACCAAGTTAGCGGACTCTGCAAAAGATGGGCCAGAAGCAATATACAAAAAAGTAACATGGAGGGTTCCATGACCTGGGCAGGCCGCGTTTCCCGCCAAGGTGGCATTCAACTACTCGTTTATATTACCCGCCTACCCTTCCATCAGTTTTCCAGTTATATATAATTTTTTTTTCTTCGCCTGCAACCCTACAGCGTGTGTGTATGCAAGGTCCAATGCCACATTGGGACTACCTACAAGTGTTGGTGTGGGTTCTTGTAAAAGGGTTTCGAGAGTATCTTATAATACTGAGCTGAGCATCACTCTTCCTTCTCTTCTGCACCACCAGCGTCCTGAAGAATAAATCTTTTTTCATGCCCCTCGACTACATATCGAACACCTAGTCCAGGCCGGTACCACATGAGCAACATAATATAGGCACGGCACACAATGAAGTTCTCATCGGTAATACTCGCCGCTTCCTTGGGGCTGGCGGCTGCCCACGGGGAACATGCTGGCCAACACATCCCCAAGCTTTTGGGAGGAAGAAAAATACTTTCCAATCTAGGAGAACGCTGGAAAGCGGTCGTTCGGGACGCCAAAACCGCAACCACATACGGCCCGCACCAGAAAAGACAGGCACAAGGTTTAGATAGGCGACAGAACACAAGCGGGCGGTGTGGTGCTTCTGCCGGGAGTTGCGCTGATGGATACTGCTGCTCAGCTGAAGGGTGTGTGCCAGTCGCTGCTTTTCTCGGGTTAAATGTTGACTGACCTCAATCCTAGATGGTGTGGAAGGGGCAAAGACTACTGCTCAGCTCCCGATTGCCAAATCAACTACGGTCCTGCTTGCGATGGTGTAAGCACGAGCTTCAATGATAATGCCAGGTTTGAGACTAACCGGACTACAGAACCAAAAACCAGCCGGGGCAGACACGTCAGGAGTTGCTCGTCCAAAACTTGGCAGTGTCTTGTATGGCGGTGCTGGTGTATATGACTGCAAAAGAACTGGAGACATTGCCCTCACCTTTGATGACGGGCCATATCTATACACCAATGATCTGCTCGACAAGCTGAAAGTAGGAAACATCAATCTCCAAGGTCCAAAGCTGGATGCTAACCTCTTGGGTAGAGCTACGGGGCCAAGGCAACTTTCTTCATGACAGGCACAAACATTGGTAAGGGGCAGATCAACGACCCCTCAACACCATATCCAGCAATCATCAAGGTACGAAAAAAAAAAAAAAAAGATTCCTCAAACCTTTCACTTCACCTTAGTCTTTAACACGCAAAAACAGAGAATGCACGCCGAAGGCCACCAAATTGCCAGCCACACTTGGTCTCATGAGAACGCCAGCCAGTTGACCAACACGCAGTTCACCAACCAAATGGTGTGGAACGAGATCGCCTTCAACTCCATCCTCGGCTTCTTCCCGACCTATATGAGACCTCCATACTCCATCTGCCCATCCAGCTGCCAAACCATCCTCGCGAACCTAGGCTACCATACCATCTACTTTGATTTGGACACCGAAGGCTACCTCCACGACACGGCCTCGACGATTCAAACCAGCAAAAACATCTGGGACAAAGCCATCCGAAACTCGGACCCAAGCGAGGACTCGTTCCTCCAGATCGAGCACGACATCCACCAGCAAGTTGTCTACAACCTCACGGATTACATTCTCACCTCTCTATACTCGTCAGGGTACCAAGCCGTGACCGTGGGAGAATGTCTAGGCGACCCCCAAGCGAACTGGTACCGCACCGGACCTCCCAACCCTACCACCTCCAGCGTCCCAACCAGAACGAGCATTTCGACGGCCCCGACGAAGACGGGCGTCAGCTCGGACGGCACCTGCGGCAACGGCATAACCTGCCTGGGGCAAACACGATTCGGAACTTGCTGTTCCAAGTTCGGGTTCTGCGGGGTGGGAGAGGATTACTGCATGGTATCCAACGGTTGCCAGCCCGCCTGGGGCAGATGTGATGGAGTCGCTGCAACATCCTCGTCGGTCAATACGAGGAGCACGATCCCGCCTTCCTCTTCTACTACTAAGCCAACGACGAGTACGAGGAGCGTAATCTCTACCAGGAGCACAATCGCAACTCGTAAGCTACATTTGCCCTCCTTTTTGTTTTTGTTTTTCTTTTCTTTCCCCTTTCCCTTTTCCATCCATCCATCTCCTCTGTGTTATGTACAAATATTACATTTTTTTTACAGTTGCCAACTAACTCTTTTCTTCTCCTTATAGGCACACAAACTTCTACCCCAACAACAACAACATCCGCAAAGCCGACCGAAACCCCGGGCCTGCAAGTGAGCACAGACGGCGACTGCGGTCCGGACTTTGAGCAGACCTGCACGGGGAGCCGGTTCGGAACCTGCTGCGGGCCTTCGAACCGGTGCAGCTCAAACACGATTGCCTGCTTGGCGATTCTCGGATGTCAGGCCGGGTACGGACGGTGCATTTAATAAGGAGACACTTTTTTTTTTTTTTTTTTTTTTTTTTTTTGGGCCTCCCAATATCTTTGTCTTTTATATTTCTTTTTATTTGTTCTTTCTTTTTGGCCAGGTGTAGGGTTGTTCTTGTTGTTGTGGCTGTTGTTGTTGGGGAGGTGATAATGAATACATATATACATGTTCCTGATGAGAAAATGGAGGAAATCTGTCCCCTATACATAAACAATGTATTTGTGTTTAAAAAAAATAAAAAATAAAAATAAAAAACGAATTCTTGTAAAGGCATTGACTAGTTTTTTTTTTTTTTTTTTTTTTTTTTTTTTTTTATTGGGGGGGGGGGGGGGGGGGGGGAGGGTTTTGGGGGGGGGGGGGGGTTGGTTGTGATTTTGTTTTTTGTGGTTTGGTCCGGGCCCCAGAGCGGTAAGTTGTATTGG
>MU864991.1:67215-158971 GCA_033576145.1 Cladorrhinum samala
TGGCGTTTGTGTACCTTAACAAAACAAAAAAAAAATTTTTTTATAATTAAATATAAAAAAATTTTTTTTAATTTATTAATCATAAAAATAAAGAAACCCCCAAATTTTTTTAATGGTTTTTTTTTTTTTTTTTTTTTTTTTTTTTTTTTTTTTTTTTAATAGCGTGAGAGGGGTGGGGGAGACAATATCAAAAAGGAGGTAGGTGGTATGTAATGAATTAATTATTCTTCTGATGGACAGGACCACTTCTCGGTAAATTCTATTCTCCGACCAATTTCTTTTTCAAAAAAAAAAAAAAAAAAAAAAAAAAAACCGCATACCTACCTACCTACCTACTTTCATTCCTGTATGATGGGGTTTAGTTCCATCTTAAAAAACAGGCGGGAGAAAGGGGGGGAAGGGGGGGGGGTGTTGTGATAAATCTCATAAAGTTCAAAGACAATGTGGATTCGAGACTGCATCTCGAGCAATCAGAGTTGTGGTCACAATGAGTCATGTATGTATGTATGTATTATGCATGTATGCATGCACGTATGAGTACCCTATTTGGAAAGAATAGTACATGGTGACTCAAATCGGCGTTGCTTAGATCGGGTTGGATTGGCCAATGGTGTCTCTCTCTTTCTCTCTCTCTCTCTCTCTCTATATATATATATATATGCTCAACCAAAGTTCGACATGCAGTGCGGAAATCACGATTTGCCAAGCAGCTAGCTTAGGGAAAGTAAAAAGTCTGCCGACCGTATAATTACTAGATTCCTTCTCTCCCTCTGACGTCTTGTCCCACTTACTAGGGTAAGGTGATCGTCAGCGTCCTCTATGAATCATTCTACGAAAATTTGTAAACAATACTCTTGTATAGTGTTCGTCGTATCATTGCTTTCAGACAGATATCCAGTGACGTAAATCAAAGCCAGGATGACAACTAAGGGATTTCGAGCCTGCTCTTGTATAACAGTAATAATATAACCCGTTTCCTCCCAACGAAAGACCAACGACCCCGTCATATTCTGAAATTAAGTAAAACCGAGTGATGTGAGATGTATCACGAAAGATACTAGAAGTGAGCTGAAAATGAGCATCCGCCTTATCCAATCCGAATAACCATCCATGGAGATGAGAAAACCCGCTGTGTACCAAAAGATGAGAAATAAGGAAATCAAAAGGAGAAAAAAGCATACCCCGAGAAAAAAAAAAAAAAGAAAAAGAAAAAGAAAAAAAAAAGAACCCATTTTAGTTGCCCAGAGAAAACTCAAACGTATCCAAATCCTCGAGTCCGGGCGTCCGGAAATTGAAAACCTCATCGTTAATCATCAAATCAAACCCGCCATCGTAAGCAACCCCGGAACCTTGAGATTCCTGTCCAGTTTCTTGTTCCTCATTCGTCACAAACGTATTATGGCTATCCTTTGTCACGGTAGAAAACCCCCCATCGGCACACGTTGGATAAGCAAACTCTTCCTCCTGGACGAGTCGGAGGCCACCATCGCCTAAACTTCCACGTCGGTTATGCTCGGTTCCATACCCCGAATCGGGATGAGATGTGCACCCCGCCTTCCCAGAAGAAAACGGTGGAGGGCTTGGCCGCACATGATGAACCGTAGACCGAGAGGTATTGCTGATCCCCGAATTCTGTCTCGATAAAGTCTTGTGGACCTCGTCGGCCTCGTCCATAAGCCCTTGAATATCCACGTGATCGGTAGGCTGTGAGTCCATATGCTGGACGAGGTTGTCTTGATCGGAATTGCTGGAGCTGCCGTGGGTCGAGCTTGAATCGCCTTGTTGGTTATACTTGGCGGCCGCGGCCGCGGCCGCGGCAGGCGCGCTGGCGGATATGGCAGCTAGGAACACGGTGGCTCGTGGGTCTAAAGGTTGTTTTGGAGTATTATCACCGGAAAGCTGTCGAGCAACCAGGACTTGCGTCACTTGTCCGAGCAGCTGGTGCTGTTCGCGCAGAGCCTCGTGCTGTTCCTGAAGCCTGCGGTGCTCCGTGAGGGGCACAAAGGCGACGGTTCCTGGGCTTCCTGCCGGATAAAGTTGAGCCGGGGACGGTACTGACGTTGGAGGGGATCCATAGGACCGACTGTCGTCCAAATCGCCTTTACAGTCGAGACCCTTGGAAAGCTGATCCCATCCCTCCTCTTCGCTCTCCTGTACCAAGTTCGATCCATCTGGAGCCTCGCTGGTTGAGCCAGCTACGAGGGGCGTGAAGCTTTCCAGTAGAACGCGCCACTTCTCTCGCTTGCCCTTGGAGACCTTCTCGCAGGGTCGGGAAACGTGGGCATCGAAAGAGGAGAGGCCGTCGAATGTCTTCCAGCACCAACGGCAGACACCGACTCTTGGGTGCCTGAATCCTTCGTCTTGGTTGAAGGATGAAATGTATCGATCGGTGACATTGAACTTGTGGGCTGGTCTGCTCAGGTGGCGCCTAAATCGGTGTCAGCCTCGGTAAAGGGACTGCACCGGGGGCTTAGATACTCACACCAGAGTCGAGATATCTCGGTGTAGAGTGTGGCACGGAGAAAACGTTTCCTTCTGGTCCCTATCACTTTTCAATTGCAGACGTCAGCAACAGCGCGCTTTGCCGCCAAGAGAAACGCCGCATTTTAGACATACTATATGTGGGGATGAGCATAACGAAAGATGTCAGGCATGCTCGTGTCGGTGAAGTTCTCGGTCGGCATGAGCCTTGGCTTTTTGTCAGGACGCCGGCCGTCTTCCCCAAAGCTTCCTCGACGGTGGGAAGGCGTTTTTGACGGTCCCCGGGTCGCCATGGAGGCTTGGCGAGCAACGCCGCCATCATAAGTGGGTGCGGCTGCTGGTTTGGATTCTTCCGCGGACCCGTCGCCCTGTTCGTATTTCCTTTTTATCGGGGAATAGGAATTCAATGTCGTGACCGGCGATTCCATCTTGATTGTGGCTTCCCCTACGACGCTCAGTTCGTCGCTCAGTTGGTAGGGTTGCATGCTGCTTGGTGATAGGTAGGCCAGTCTCGGGTCCAGCAGAGCGTCGTCGTTAATGCTGCCATCGGTTGTCTTTCCCATACCGCCGTTGTATGTTTGCGTGAATTCCTCTATGAGGGTCTCGGCCTTCCTCACACGAGTGGTGGGCGATGTCCATGGCAGGTATGACTGTTGGGGTTGACTTTGGAACGTGTAATTGTCATCGTCTTCTTCGCCGTAGGCATCGACCTGGTCGTTGTCGAAGAGAACAAAATCGGTGCCAGGCTGAGGGCCTAGAAATGGCTGAGGCGAGGTGGAAGAAGCTCCTGGGCTGAGGTCCGGAATGGAGAGGTCCTCGGGCGTGAGGTGGTAACCGGACAGGTCAGGAGATTGGTCCGAGAGGCGTTTGCCATTAGATTTGCTCCGAACGTAGTTCCATTTATGAGCCTTCTCCATGTGTTGTTTGCAATTTGATTCTCGTTTCGACCGGTAGCCGCAAGGGTGATAGAGGCACGCAAATGTCCGCGGAGAGAGCGAGTGCTTGTCGTTGACGTGCCGTTCGAGTTCCTTTGCGGTCGGCCAGCCGTGCTCGTGATACTTGCAGGAAACGACTTGACATTTGTATGGGCGGCTGTGAGATTTTGCGTGCTTGTTCAGATCGCAGAGGCGGCCGAAGGTTTTGTGGCATGTATCGCAGGAGTGAGACGAGACTGGGGCCGCGCCCGATTCCACGTTGGAAGCCATGGAAACCGACGATGGGATGGAAGATGTAAACCCAACACCCAACAGAGCTGAGCCAAAGCCTTGTATTTTCGAAAACACACCTGGGTCAGGAGGTCAACTGCTTGCCCAGGCAAGAATAAACACACCACACGTACACACAGGCGGACACACTCACAGACGACACTCACACACACACACACAGACACAGACTCACCAACACTGAAAACGAAAGTTTGTTGTTGTACAGGTAGCAACTCGTCCTCGGTGAGTTGAAAGGAGGGGGATCTGGTTTATAAGGCACTCGAGGAAAGGATGACTCCCAGTGCGGGGGACGGGGGAAAGGATTGGGGAGGGGGGGGGTGTGTGTGTTCTGGTGCGGCGAAACGGTGGGTGCGCAAGTGGGTGTGAGTGAGGCGTATGCGGGTGTAAGTCGGCTAGGTACGTGGTCCGCGCACTTGATGGTAGATGTAGGCAGCCAGCAGCCTTATGGGGATTTGGTGGGGTGCGAACGAGATGGGGGTCTCGTCCTATCCTGGGGAAGCAGGCCACCTCAGGCCTTTATAGATGCAAAGTAAAAGCCTGGCTGAAAAGATGACATGATGGTAATAATAAGTGAGGGCACCAACGACGGCAATTGAAAACAAGAGAATAATGTAAATTGCAGGGAAGCGATCGAGGACGAAATCATTGAGGACAGCCACAGCCTCGTTGATGTGGGACGCCACTACTGCATGTCGATGGAACCAACAACCTGAGCATTTAGGGACGATCTCGAATTGAAATGCATGTAGCCGCAATAAACGAACGACGGATACCCAAAGGTAACCTAGGTCTATCCTCGGTCCAGTGACAAAAAAAAAAAAAAAAACCGCCATGGAAAAGTCACAAGTGCCCTTGCGAGAAGGAAAAGGGCGGCCGCCATGATACAGTAGGAGGATGTTGCCTAGAATGAGTGGTGACAGCCTAGTGCGTCCCATGCAGTTGGGCAGGAAATGCGCAGTCGCCTTTTTTCCTCTGCCTTCTCATTGCCTACTACCTAGGACTCGCTCCTCACAGGGCCCACAATCCTTTCCGTAGGGCTCCGTGGTTTTGCATTCGCACTAGGCGAGGACCGCTGCCCCTTTGAGCTTTGTGATTCGATGGTTTTTTGGCCCCCAATGAGGCCTCGGTGATGCACTGACCACTCCGTGTCGCTCCGCGAAACCTGGCCAATCCTGTTCCGAGCCAAGACAAGGCGGGCTGCCGCTCAATAACGGTAGAACGGTACTTCAACGGCGTGGTCGTCATACCGATGCGGACCGCTCAACCAGCCAGGATCAGCGCCGATAAACACGCGGGGAGTTCTGCAGAGAGTCCTGCCAAAGCGGTGGCCCCCAAAGTCCTGTTTCCTCTTTTTTTTTTTTCTTCTGCCCAAAACATTCCGAGGTGAGCGGTCGCTGCCAAACTTGAATTCACCCGGCTTGGAAGCGAGTCGTCAATCGTTAATACCCGTGGCCGCTATCCTGGCCGGCCAACACGTCAAGGCCGAGGCTGTGTAAGCGAAGAGCCCCATCCCACCCCCGCGTGGCTTTCCAAGGTCGAGTCGTTGAGTGGCCAGTTTTGAAAGCAATGTGGTGAAGTTTGAGCCTGCCGGAGTGCCTTGCAATTCAGCTTCCCGCAAATGACGCATGGTGTAATCCAAGTCTTCCGCTAAGTGTTTAACTCCGACCCAATAAATTTCTCCTTGTAACAATTTCCGCCGAGCCGCATCGGATCAAACTGACCCCTAATACGGGGCCCCGATCCGGACCTCTTTGACGGTGATGATTCCTCAAATTCACAAGACCACGCTGGTAATCGGCACACCTGTTAGGGTGAAATTCCCTAGGCCTCTTCCAGAATGCCTCTTGGTTTCCTCCAAGGCAGCAGTGAGTTTTGAGTTGTCGAGTGCATCTGTCGGCCCCTATGCTAATGAATTGTCGAGCCGCGAGCGTGTGAAGTTGTCGGGGAGTGTCACAGTATGTTTCGAGATAAATCTCTCGTTCCAAGACTGACCACATTCATGGCAGCAACGCCTTGGCTTGAATCGCCACGCAATATAGCTGGCCCAGTTCGTCGAGAGAGCTTTGCCTGCACACCTGCTATCGGGATTAAAACCTGCCTCCATGTCAATGTCCTCTTAATACAATCGTTTCGATGCCGTTGCACTTTTCGAGAAAAAAAATGTTGTTAATAAGATGATTAAACGTCTTCGTTTCCAGCTTAGCTTTGTCCATAATAACGCCCAAATAAGGGAAAAGAACAGAAACAGAGGCCGTATTGCAAGATGCACTAGCATCTTATCGAAGAAAAGAGAGGTCCGATATCTAACGTGGCGGTCCATATGTGGTTCAAAATTCCAAGAATCATGTGCCTATGAAACCGTCGCCGAAACCTATCACCAGTGTAGGCATCCAGAAAACCTTTGGATAAGGCGGACTGAGAATGTAGATGGATGACTGATAGCTTGTCTGGGAACGTCCTGATCGACACATTGGATGGACCGGGTTGAGAACGACAGTAACCCGGCGAAGTCGACTGTCCATGTCGTGGGTTGAGCATCGCAAGGATGATGCCTTCTTAGACTCGGTTGTTCTGGCTTGTATTCAAGTGACTGGTCCTGTCCATCATATAGAGTGCCGCAAACTCGAGGACAAGGCTTATATACTGCGCCTGATTCAGGCCCAGGTGTTTCAATCCGGGTTGAGGATGTGAGTTCAAAACAAATTCGAGAAGAATAAAAAAAAAAAATAAAAAAATAAAAACAGAAAGCGGAGACTAGGGTACTATAATATGTGCGAGGGGCCAGACAGATAACCATGGAGCGGAGATGAGATTGGAGGGGGGCCATCCCCAAGTTTTGATGGTGGAGAAATCGCTGCCAGCATTGACACACCCCGCCTGTGGCCTTCACCGTCTGTCTCCCTTTGCAGGCTTGCGATACCGAATTTTGGCGGTGAGAGGCCTTTTTTTTTTTTTTTTTTTTTTTCCTTCCTTCATGTTTCTTTCTCCACTAGGGTCCCCAGTCGTAGCGCGGATATGACCCCCCGCGGTAGGATAATGCGTAATGCCGGAGCAACCAAGATTCGACAGGAAAAAAAAAAAATAAGAATTTTAGAAAACGAAACGTAATGGAACCTTTGCATGGAGGTCAAGTAAACTATGGAAGATCCACAAATTAGGAAGGACCCTGCCATTGATGGAGATCTCCAGGGGTTTAAAACAGCTTCCACTCTACAACCGTTTGGAAAAGAAAGAAAATCTTGCGATTAAAATGATGATCTATGTCCTGACCATCAGGAACACTGGAGCCACACCAAGACGGCTCGCGTCATCTTGCGGAACCCATCTTGTTGGGCCGGGTGCTTGGGAAAAGAAAAAGCGTTGACAAAAGTTCGATGCATGAGATTTCCCGGAGTCCCAAGAGATCTGCAGCGCACTGTCGGACCAGATTAAGCATTCTCGGCAGCAGACAGCCGCCGAGGAGGAGTACAACCCTAACCTCGATCCTAATCTCTTGTTTGTTGTTGCTGAGCGGCACCGCAGAAGATTGTGATTTCGCTTGCGTTTCGAACAAGCCCTCGGATTGGTGTTTGTCGACCAGGAATCGCTATCGAATGGGAGGAGAGAGTTCGGCGGTACCTGCATTAGCGCATTTCTCTTCCCCGCACCCCCTTCTTCAAGCAACCCCCTTTTCACGCTTCAGACGGTTCAATGCTCCTTGAGGGGCGGGTGGCTTGACAGCTGCTTGCCACTCAGTCTGCATTCACCGCAGAAGGACATATGTATGTACTGTACATACATACATACATTTATGCAAGAATTCAAGTTGCACACAGAAACTCTATCTCCACGAGCTCCCATGTGTAGTACCACAAGTGCCATTATCGCCGGCGTAACACAAAAAAAGATGGAAGAGTGGTAAGTTGGGGTTTTTTTTTGTAACTGGTGTGATGATGGGTTCTATGTATGTTGAAGGCGATTCGCACATCCCACCCCCCTCCCCTGCGATTTCTCGGTGAAAAAAAAAAAAAGAAAGAAAAAAAAGTGTTGCCGTGATGCGCCCTTTGTGTCCAGTGGCGGCAGTTCCACGCCGTTGCAAAAATGCGGAGAGAGAACTGTCGTATCCGCTGCCCACGGACATCACTTCTCTTGGCCATCCACTATGAGACCATGGGTATTGAGAGACATGCCCACCGCAACTTCCAAGATTCCATGCGACCGACCGAATGCCACATTCTTCAATCAATCAGTGGCAATGCGACACAGCTGGAAAGGGACCGAGGAGACGAAATTATTTTACCAAAAAGGAGAGCAAATCAGAGCGTTACACTGCTGCTTAAAGTGATTGAGCGAGTAATCACGAGCGTAAGTTTAAGCGCTCCCACGTTTCCCGCTCGAACCCAATGGACCCCCGAAGGAGAACCGAGAAACCCCCCTGTCGAGTGAACCCTGTCTGGATAGAGAGACAACGGCTTGTCTTGGTCCTACACGGCGACAAGGTCTGGATTTGCTGGACTGGCGGGGACTATCAACTGGGGTCCGCAGCCACAGCGGGGATGGTAATGTTGCTTTCAATGTGCCCCCTAGATTAGCGTGCTCCGAATTGGGCAGCCGGCGCTGACGGCAATTTCCCGCTGTTTGTGTGTGTCTCGGAGGTGTGCATCTCGATGTGCATCGATGGAATATTTAACAACGGACCGCCTCTCAGCTGTTTTCCTTTTCTCTTTCTTTCCTCAGCTCACACAAGCCAACAGACAACTTGCTCTCCTGACTTCGGTCGTCCATTCTTTAAAACAACACTCATAATTAAAAACCAACTTCACTAAGCTTCTTAGCTTCAACATTCATTCTTTTCAAGAAAACCCCCTTTTTAAAAAATCAATCAAGATGCGTTTCGCTGCTGCCATCGTTGCCCTTGCCGGCGCCGCCCTCGCCGAGGACATGTCTACCGTCTACTCTACCGAGTACTACACCGTCACCTCTTGCGCCGCCTCGGTCACCAACTGCCCCGCCCGCAGCACCGTCGTCTCCAGCTCCGTCTTCCCCGTGGTGCCCACCTCCACCGGTGTTCCTCACTTCACCAACAGCAGCTCCACCGCTGTTGCTGAGCCCCCTTATCCCACCACCCACAAGGTCGAGCCCGTCATCCTCCCCACCGGCGGCTTCCAGACCACCGTCGCTCCCGCCCCCGTCTGCCCCGGCCACTCCGTCAAGACCATCTCCACCTCGGTCACCACCGTCATCCCCACCGTCATCTACGAGACCGTCGAGGTTCCCTGCCCCACTGGCGGCGCTGGTGTCCCTGCTCCCTCCGGAGTTGCTCCCTCCGGCACTGGCAGCGCGCCCTCCGTCACCCAGCCCTCGGTCCCCATCGTCACCGGTGGCGCTTCCACCATGGGCGGCTCCATCGCCCTCGCTGCCGCCGCCGGTGTCCTCGCCCTCCTTGCTTAAATCAGTCATTGTTTCTAGCGTCTGATTTTTTGCATATGAAGAAAGGAGTTTTACGTTCTGGGATACTTTTGGGGGCTGGCTCCTTTTTTTTTTTAACACGGGGCGGGAAAATTTTTGGGTTGTTGACAAGTTCAAGGCATACATAACGCAACAATGATACCACCTTATTGTATTTAATTCTCTAATTGTATTTTTTGGCGGATGCCGTTCTCTGAACGGGGAACGGCGTTTTGTCTTTTTCTACAATAACGACATGAGAACATGACAGTTATTTGTGATCTATTGTGTCTTTTTTTAAAAGTTTTTCTTTATCTTTTTTTCCCTACGCTCTGCTCTGTTTTCCAAGTGATGCCTCTTCTTCTCCATGATGACTATTCGCGCTCCTGAATTCATAATGATCTACAGTGTGTTGTTGTGTTTCAAATCGTCGACCAATTATATCTCTCTGATCGGCCAACCAACTTTTCATCCACACCACCACAAAAAAAAGATTTAATTTCGTTTCCTGGTTCCCACATTTCCCACCCACACACCTTCTTTTCAGGAGGACCCTTTGTTTGCTTGTTTTTGAGTGGGTGGGTGGGTCCGCAAGACCAACCAGAGGCATACACAAAACAACGAACGGGATCCACGTTTTTTTTTTAGCAACCAAAAAAAAACCCAAACCCCCCCCCCCAAAAAAAAAAAAAAAAAAGAAAAAAAAGATTCCTTCAAGCCCGGGACCGCCAAAATGGAAGTTCCAGAATCAATTTAATGAATTTCTCCATGATCAGGGAAAAAAAAAAAAAAAAAAAAAAGACAAACGAGGCACAGGAAGTTGCAGGATCAAAACCTTGGCAAAGTGTCCCTACTACACGGGATGGATTCGGATTCCTTCACCCGAGTTCAAAGCAACGATTTACCTAGGCTCCCAGGTAAGCAAGTGTACCAAGCAAAAATGTATTAGCTAGGCACTGTGGCAAGGTTCACTCAGGGGTTTGGAATTTTTTTTTGGGGGGGGGGGGGTGTACCCGTACGGACGGAAGTCGGGTAGAATGTACATATGTATGTATTCATACACCGTCGGGTTTTTTTTTCTATTTCGAGATGTTGACAAAGAAAACATTTCTGAACAAGAAAAAGTGTCTATGTTTCTTATTATTACAAGCTTTTTTTTTTTTTTTTTCGGGTGATAATATTCTGAGGCTGAAATAAGACCCACTAAATCTTATGGTGCTTCTCCCGTGCATGCATTGCATCTCTGAACAAAACCCGAGTCCTAAATAGGGTTTTTGTGCTTGCGTAACAGTTGTTGCCTTGTTTCGGTGATTGGTCGGTGACGAGGATGAGTCACTTGTGAAAGTGGGTGGTGGTGATGGTGATCATGATGATGATGGTGATGATGGTCACGGTGATGACCGCAGATCTTGTACTGATGTAGTCAGATCCCGATTGGTTCTAGGTTCGACTCGGAACGTCCACAAGGCGTGACGATCGTGTCTGGTCAAGATTGAGGCTCAAAATTCAATCATGACTTTCAACTTGCATCATGATCATGATCGAGCGAAGCTTTAATTTGAAATGTAACCGGCCTAGTAACGGCAGTGAGGTATAGACTTGCAGCAAAGAAGGCTGAGGACGTCGTGGGGAGGACGCTTTAATTTACTCCGCTAGAGCCCGGAGAAGTGGGTCTCCGGCCGGCGACGAGCTTGGTCGGCCGTCATCTTGAATCTCCGGCCTCACTCCCGCAGCCCCAGCCGGGCGTCCAGATTCAGGTCATGCGAGATATATAAATACTTCTCGTTTCGACCCGGACCCAGAAACCAGGAGCGGCGTCATTCCATCTCGCCGATCTTCTCTACCGAGTCGGCATAAACAATCACCTCAATCATGCGGGGAACGGAACGGCTCAGCAAGGGCCGAGATCCATAATTGCTCTTGACCTCATAACCATGTTCTCATATAGAAAGCCTACGCGGCCGGTTCATGGAACGGGTCAGGCCAGCAAATCGTCGAATTTTGCTGTGTCGGCGTGGCGGCTAAATGGCCGCCATCTTCCTGCTCGGAAGGGTGATGTGATGCCGAAGAGAGCGGGATGTCGAGAGACGGCAAGAATAGTAGCATAACCAAATTATCTCTGTGTGTGTAAATACCAAAGTTTGGTCGCGCCACTCTGGTCGACCCTTCTTTTTCACTGGACATTGTCTTCTCTCGTTACTGAGTCGTTCGTTAGCCTTTCTCTGCTGTTCTTTTTGCACTGCAGCTTGGGGGTGTATCAGAAACGCATGAAAATACTTGCTTCACGTTGAGACCAATGGGCACCTTTCCAATCAAAATGGCGTCCTCGAACCCTATCCGGTTCTTGCTCTCCCTCGTGCTGTTGCTCCTCGCCCCTCTGACCCTCGCCCAAAACACCACCAGTTCCGCCTCAGCGACAGCAACCGTCACCCGCATAGTTGAAATCTTTTACATCAACGAACGAGCCCACGAGGGCCTCCCCTATACCTTATCTAATCAAGTCTCTGGTTCCGTCCTCAATGTAGACGCCGCCGCAAACTTGACAACCTTCGTGATCACCACCACCCGCACCGACCGTCCTGGCCGTCCATTCGCCTCCACTTCCTCATCAGAAACGGCTTCAGTACCTACGGAGACACTCACACCAGCTCCCACATTCTCACGAACCCGTCTCCCCGGTGGTGGTGGTGGTGGTGGTGGTGATGGTGATGGTGGGGGTCCTCATGGAAAATTCAACAACACTGGTCAACCCACAACAATCACCCAAGGCCCCAACACGTTCCTATTTACAGGAACTCGCTATGGACCAAACCACTCCATGTAAGCCAAATTTTTTAAATATATATATTTTCAAATATATTTTTATGTAACTCCTTTTTTTCTACCTGAACAAGTCCATTGCTCCCCCTCTCCTCCCCCCCCCCCCTCAGTCCAACCAACCAACCATTCTTTGATCGGTTTCTTCCCGAGGGATAAGAAAAATTTTGCTAACGCAAAAGAAATACGCAAGCATAAACCGCTGCACCCTGAACGGCACGGTTTCGGCAAACTGCAACATGACGTACCTCGGCACGGCGTGGTACACGCGCGACTCCAAATGGAACGGCACCTTCTCGACCTACAGCTACAACTGGACATCGGGGGACAGGTTCGGGTGGGCTCCCGTCACCATCACCGCCGGAGCCGAGCTGCTGGTCGGCGAAGGGCCGGGGAAGCCTACGCCCAGTTCCGGCGGCGGCGCTTCCCCTGGCTTGCCATCATCATTCACCGTGAACGCCGTGATATCGTTGGCATTGGGGTTGAGCGTTTTGGTTGGGTTGGGGATTATTGCGTAAATGGTGGGGTTTTTGGGAACATGAAAGAGCTCGTGAGAGAATTCTTTTGGAAGAGGGCGAAAATGGAGTGGGAATAGGGGAAAAGGGGGAATGAGACCTAAAAAGATAATTGCGCACACCCCCCCCCCCCCAAACGCCAAAAGGAAAAAAAAAACTATGTTTCGCGATAGGAAATAATTGTTGGAAAAGACAAAAATGCTAAGAGAGGATTAATGGCGCCCGATGTAAACGAAAATGGAGGGTTGGGGGAAGGGGGGGTGGAAGGAAAAGCATACTCCAATGAGTTGACGATTTTACGGACCTGGCTTGCATTTTACAGAACTGGTTTTTTTTTTTTTTTTTTTTTTTTTTTTTTTTTTTTTTTGTTAGCTCACTGCACACTGGACTGTTCCAGGCCAAATTGGATAGAACTTCAAGGGCCTATCCACTTCGCCGACAGTCACTCCCATAAGAGACAACACGTACTCCAGAAAAGTGACCTACGAGCCCTCATGACAGCTGCCAGTGGCCAACGACGAGCTGGCCATGACAGACAGCAACGGTCTCACCGAACAGTCAAAAGTATAACCTCACGTCATCTCGAAGCGTTAAGACCGTGGAATTGATGCTCATGATCTTCCGATTATCTATCTATCCGTGCCATTGATCACACCAAACCACGTCTCCAAAGCAAACAGCGCCCATCGTCACTTCATAGAACCCAAACATGTGTAAAATACCAGTTAAAAGCAGAAAACGCGGTTGACTCCCATGTATGCAGTAATCCAATCTCCCCCCAATTTACACAAAAGAAAACCAGTAGAGCTTATCTGCTCTTTAATGATAATAACACATGCACTACTTCAGCTTTCAGCACCAATCTCGCCCTTCTCCTCCCCCAACAACATCACCACCTCTTCCGCGCCGTCAACATCCACAAACCCATTCTCTCCATCAATATCTGTAGTCTCTCCTTCAGTCTCGGTGCCAGTCAATCTTCCCAAAGCCTTCCTCAGATCATCTTCACTCAGCAAACTCTCAATACTTCCCCTCCTCGCGGCGACAGCACCGGCATTGTTGCCACCCCCAATCTCCCAGAACTCGGGTCTGCTTTCCTTCCTGCCTCTCTCAATCAGCCTCTCGATCCTCGACCGGTTCGCGACGAACTTGATCGTCGGGAACGCGCTCTGCTGGCCCTCGTGAATCATCCTCGCCAGCCTGGCCGAGTCAGGATCGCTCAGAATCTTGATAAAGTCGCTCATGATACTCTTGGGCCAAATCGTTACCGTGCCGCCGAAAGTCTGCAGCCACAACATGGACCAATCTTGACCTAGCGGGCGCGGCAGCAGCTCAAGCTGCCTCAGTACCCTCAGCCACTTGGTTAGATCAAGCTTGATGTATTGCTCAACCGCCGAGCCAAGGTAACCCCCTCTCCATCCGCGACCGCGACGGTGAGTAACCGGCTGTCCAACGGACCCTCTAGATGAGAAGAAGAAAAGGTTAATATGCGGGTTTACCTGACTGACGATCGTGAAGTTGACGTTGAAGTGCAAGTTTAGTGACTTGAGTGGAATATCTGTCCTCAGCGAGCCATCCTTCCACTTGTGACCGAAAGAGTAAGGTATAAGATCTCCAGACTTGGTCTTCATCATCAGCACCACGGGGTTCAGGATTCCCGGAACGGCAGCTGACGCCAGAACCGCCGACCAGATAACGCAGTCTGGGCTGGTGAGGTAGTTGCACAAGATCGTAGGCGAGTGGGGATCAGCAGGGACACAGGAGACGTTGAGGATACGGCCCGTCCGCTCGT
This sequence comes from Cladorrhinum samala, assembly GCA_033576145.1. Taxonomy (NCBI): domain Eukaryota; kingdom Fungi; phylum Ascomycota; class Sordariomycetes; order Sordariales; family Podosporaceae; genus Cladorrhinum; species Cladorrhinum samala. The sequence continues at coordinate 81,474 of MU864991.1, forward strand.
ACGCCTCTCGGAACGTCATGGAGCCCCTCGACCACCAAGAACACTGCTGCGCCCAGTCGACGGAATCGAACCTTGCTCCAGTCTTCCACCACCGACGGAACCACACCGTGATAGGCTCCCGGCACGCCGTGATTTTGTGTGACAGTGACGGAACCAACAGCTGCTTCAACTCCTCGTCCGTTCTTGTGGCCACAAGAGCCGCCACCAGCGCGCCGCCGCTCGTTCCCGTAATAATATCCGGCAACCTATCTTCCTCCAGCAAAGCTTTCACCACACCGAAATGGTAATAAGCAAATGACGCTCCTCCAGACAAGCACAACGCCGTTCGTCCATAGTTGGCCGAGATGCCCTTGAACAACTTCCTCTTCTCTTCTCTACTCAGCACCTTCGTGTCGATCAAGAACTTGATACTCTGTTCCACTGTAGACACCAGTTAGCACGGCCCCTCACCCTTTCACTCTGTATATGCACAAACATACCTTCATCAACCCAATTCTGCACCAAATTCTTGGTCCCGTAATAGGTCTGACTATACAGTCTCGGATTTTCCACGCCCACAAAGTTATTCTTTACGCAAGCCTCAACCAGTGCCCTGAGCGCCTCGACCGCCTGCCTCTGCCTCTCCTCGTCTCCTTTCACTTCCTCCCTCTCCGCCCGCTGCCTACACCTCTTCATCTCTTCAGATACCCTCCTGACAGTCTTTGCATCGTAATAAGCAAAATCGTCCACTTCCTTCCATTTTTCATTTCCGAAGAACTCGTCCATCTGCCTCGCAGCCGCCACCCAGTCCTTGTAGTTGCCCGTCGCGCGCATCGCTCTTCTCAGCCTTTCGCGCTTGCCGCGCCACGCAATACACTGCTCATACAAGTATATGTACGACCGCGTGGCGAGGTAGGCCATTGATAGTCCTATGAGCCAAGCTCCGACGATGAGCAGAAACGGCCATTTTAGCAGAGTGTACAGATATCCTTCTCTAGTTTCGTCCTTGGTCCGACTACCCGAGATGAGAGGCAACTTGGTTTTTAGTCTTAGTTTCCTTGACTTTTTCTTCTTCTTGTTTGGCGAAGAGGAGGTAGGTGACAAGGCATTATGATGGTCTCGAAGAACTTTTTCGTGAACCGGCGCCCAGTCGCTTTGCGCTGTAATAAAGAGTGAGCTGCTTGAGGAGCGACGGCGGGGAGCGCCGCCAAGCTGTGTTGAGGAAGGGGACGATAACTGCCGTCGTTGAGGGCCAGGGGCAGTCACGTCCCCTGCTGCTGCTGCTGCCGCTGCGGCGGTTTCTCTTACGCGGGCACTGGCGGTGCCATCATCTTCGGGGGAATTCAGTCCGACGGAGGCTGCGCGCTTCGTGATATTGGCACCATCGACGTCAAGCACGCTGGGTCTCCGCGAGATGCCTGGGCTTTGTAGGCGAAGCAACGAGGAAGGGTCCGCATCGTCTGGGGAGTTGAGGCCCGGGTCTGGGGCGCATAGGGCTTGAGCGAAAGCTGCGAGATGCTCGGGAGGAAGGAAATTGGTTTCGACGTCTGGAAGGTTCGCCCAGTCGAAGGCTTCTGGCGGAAACCCGTAGGCTCGCGGAGGGATCACGATGTCTCGTCTTGGTACTGCGCTCTTGGTATCTTCATTATTACGTGCCATGCTTGTGATCGTACAATTTTAAAGGTGAATGGAGGCTGGTCGGCAAGTGACTGTGGTGTTGTCAAGTCCAGATTCGGGACATGTTCTATGCCCGGGGGGGGGGGGGTGTTAACGAAGAATGGTTGTTTTCCCTCTCTCTCGCAACCAGCCCAGGTGTGAAAGAAAAAGACGCCACCAAAGAGAGACAAACAACTCGGGACAACACAGTCAGGAATATTTATGAGATGCCTCAATTCGGGAAGAATGGTCGCAGAGAGCAAGTGCTGTTAGAAGGGGAGTTATAGCGGTTCCAGCGGTTCTATCTAATAAGGTAGCGGAAGATGTGAGTGGTGGGGGGGTGTCTTGGGTGCGCAGCCGGGGTGGAATGACGTCGGGTGTTTTTTGTGCTGATTGAGCGTTTCGAGAATCTCAAATCTCGCTCTAGAAGCCACAGGTAACCCCCACTCAGCGAATTCTGTGCTATTTTATGGGACTGGGTTTTCTGGGTCACCCGATGCCCGGCCATCCATGTGCTTGTACCCAAGCTTCGTGAGTTGGCTGTGGCAATAAGAGCTTAACGAGATTCACAAATTCACCTGTAATAAGGCAATAGGTAGGTCTATTGGGTCAATCACGGACCTGCCAATGAATCCTCAGTTTTTTCTCTCGGTGGTCACATCTCAAAAAAAAAAAAAAAAAAAAAAAAAAAAAAAAAAAAAAAAAAAAAAAAAAGGTAGACATGCTGTTTTTGATTTAGGGATTCCAAAATCGTAGTGATGTGCATTACTGGCACACAGTTGTTTACCTCGAGAAACAAGAATTCGCTTGAACACAAAGATAGGTATAATTGCCGAGTCATATCATATCGTAAGCACAGACTAATAAGTAATCTTTGCAAAGCAAACGCCCCCCCCCCCCTCTTCCCTCACTGTCTACCACCACACACCACGCACACATACACAAAGGTGACAAACATTGACAGGAAGCCTGGCGTGGAATGACGCACCAGACATACCTCTGCAACGCTAGCCTATCCCTGTGCATTGAACGCACCACGCAGGAGAGTCTCGATCTGAATTGACCTTTTGACTCTCTCATCGCTTGTGACAATTCGCTTCCTCTCCACTGTTATAGCCCAGCACAACCACTGCCATTAACCCTGTGACCTTCTCCAATTTGCCCTCCTCATCCCATCAACCGGTATCCCCACATCTTGTTTTCGTTATCTTACACATACTGCGACAACCACCGAATACCCTCGCCGTACCCCTGTCTCATGACAACCGAGCACATGAATACCTCGATAGGCCGGATGCCCTCGAGCGGCACCTTGCCCTTGCCCGTTGTTTGATACATGCCGAGCTGGTGGCGGAGTTCATCCTCCGACACGGCATCAGGGTGGTCGATCTTGTTGCCGAGAACGACGAAGGGGACTTTGGAAAGCTCCTCCATTGAGAGGAGCGCATCGAGCTCGGCCTTGGCCTCGACGAACCGCTCATGGTCCTTGGCGTCAACGAGGAAAACGATACCATTTACTTCGGGGAAATAGTCTTTCCAGAGGCGGCGGGCTGTGATTTTTTGTGTCAATGATCATAGTTTTTCCTCTTTTTCCGGGATCAAATGCAGATCAACATACCCTGCTGATGACCGCCCAAATCGAAAGTAGTGAACCTCACGTTTCCAATCGCGAGCTCTTCAGAAGCTATTTTATGTCCAACCGCCCGTGTTAGCGCACCCCTTATGCCTCCTTCGATCGAGAGTATTGGGAAGAAAACTAACTCGGGTGCAGCGTAGGCTGCAGGATAGCTACACGATCATTCTTGAGCATGTGCAACAGGGTCGTCTTGCCGGCATTGTCGAGGCCGAGGAAGAGCAGCTTGGCGTGCTTGTTGAGCAGGCCCAATGAGGAGAGGACGTCCCAGACTATTAATTTAGAATTGTCAAACTTTCAATTCCACCTAAGATGAACAATGTCCCTTTCCGTTCCCAGAACCGGGAGAGACGGAGGGGAGCGAAACAGGAGAAATGCTTACACCAGTTAATGATCCACATGCTGTCGGGGTTGTGTTGGTAGAATTAGAATAAAAATAACGAAACAGGCAGATGGATAGAAAAAAAAGTAATTTGTTCGTTCAGCCGCAGATGGACGTTTATTTTGGGATCGCGAAAACGAAAACACACAGTGACACGGTGATCGATGGCGATTATGGCGCGGTTTCGGCGATGAGGTGAAGTTAAAGTTGCGAAAGTTCCAGGTTGCCAAATGGAAAAGGTGGAAAGTTCAAAGCACCACACAATGATGGCGGCCAGCAGCAAAGCGTCCAAGCTCAGTGGATGATGGCAAGTCGGCTGCTGCAGGGAGGCGGGTCGATTCGACCGCTATGTGGCCACTGGCCAACTGGCGAAAGAGCGACCGGGGGTTTTGGAAGGGAAAGAGAAGCAAGTGGAAAGTTGGTACGTACCTGATATTTCAGGCCGCAGCCACCTGGCAGGCCCAATTTGAACATTTTTTTTTGGGATTGAAAAAAAAAGGGGGGGGGGGGTTCGATGGGAATTTGCCTCGCTGACGGCGTTCCAAAGATGGACCGTACAATTGATTCAAATTATGATCACAAGACTTCGCCAGAACTTCTTCAACGCATTCCATAATCTCATCCCCCAATGTCTTCACTTTTTGGACAGAGCAACATGGCTTTGTTTCTTTGAAGCCCATGATCATATTGACCTTGTTCACAAGATACGGACTCGTTCTCAATAATATGTTATTTCCCTGAAGAGACGGGAAGATGCATTGCAATCTACAAAAAGTTATAAAATGAGTGCAGCGAAGTTGAAACTCCGCCACCCACTCATGAACCCCCCTTTCCTTATCTTTTAAAGTCCTCCTCTTCCACCTCCTCCTCTCGGCGACGCTAGATAGCCAGCCAGCCTCGTCTGCGAGACAAATAATAATTACTAACCAGCAATAAACATACGTTGAAAATAAAGATACGCCATGGTCGTCAGAATAGAATAGGTGTCCGCCCAGGCTTGTGAATCATGAGTGCCGCCCGTTTCCCCCGGATGCTAACCGTCTAGGGTATATCCGTGCAATGCTGATGTGAGATAACCTCCCAAAATTTAAACAGAAAGAACATAATGACCAGGTGCAGCCTTGCCAGCCATAATAAGACCGAGCTCCCTCATGCGCTCTACGCCTTGACCTGGCACTGGTCGCTTCGAATGCGCCTTCTCCTTCCGCGCGCGGCTGCAATACTTTTGGTAGAATTTCTCCTTACGACGTGCCCGCTTCGCCTCGAGCCCCTTGACAATGTCAATCGCACCGCGAACATGAACGTTCTCCCTGGCCGATGTCACCGACTTTGGCTTGCGAGCCTTGAAGTGCGGGAACATGCCGGGCGCCTTGGGGAGCGACTTGGTACTCCTCAACCCAGGTCTAAACGCCAGCGACTTATAGGCAGTGCCATCGCTGTCCTGCGAAGGCGAGTTAAAGAGCGGCGACTTGTTTGCCATACAATGAGGTGCCGGTGATCTCATCTTCCGAGGGGACTGATCGACCTGCTTCCGGGGAGAACGACCGCGATTTTTAGGAGCTGGTGAGTTACGGCGCTTCGGAGGTGGCGACTGAAACCTCTTCGGAGGTGGTGACTGGAACCTCTTCGGAGATGTGACCTTTTTGCGCCCGCCGCGGCCGAGGTCCTCATGGAGATCCTCGAATTCACCGTGAAGCCAAGCGCAGTGGTCGCTGTCACCATGGGCGTTGCCATAACCATCCTCATCTTCATCTTCCGGTTCAGAGGTGGGGAAACTGGGGTCAATGTCCTGAGGAATTGGTTTGAGCTTCTCACGCTTTCGCGCCTCGACGCAAGAGATGTAGGCTTCTTCCAAAGGCCGGTCCTCATCAAAGGTACCGCAGACAAAGTCGGTGCTGTCGGGAAGCTCGGGAGTGGCTGGCCGGAAACGCATAGGCCGGCTGGATCTTGACCGCTTCATCCTCCGAGAAATCGCTGCACTGCGCTCACAAGCTGAAGAATCGGAGTCCATGGATGGTCTCCTGGCCGCAATCACTGCGCCCGAGAGCGTGGGATGGTGCCCGATCCGAGTGGTCCACAAAACCAGGTCGTCGTCATCGTCATCAGAATCAGCAAACCCAATCTCGCTGTCCGTCTTGTACCCATCGGAAGCTTCGTCATCCCAAGCGTACTCGGTGGCGGCATCGTCTTCCAAGTCATCTTCGGCTCCATAGTCGTCGCCAACCTCGTCATCAAAATCCTCGTCTTCATCATCACCAGGTGATCCGTCATCATCGTTCTCATCGCCGTCCTGATCATCGTAGTCTTCCTCTTCATCCACCTCGGCGTTCTCGAGCTCCTCCTCAAGTTCAGCCTCTTCTTCGGCTTCCTTTCCCAGCTTCCGAATAGCATACTCCTTCTGTAGGGTATCTTGGATGGTGAGCTTCGGCTTAGAGGTGACATCCTCGCGCCTAATCCAGTCGTCCTCTATTGGCTCCTCGCTGGCAAACTCATGGAAGTGGGCGCATTCGCTGTCCAAGTCATTGGGGTTGGCAGTCAGCCACTTCTTGTTCTGGGTGCTAGCCAAGCTTGTTGATAGTTTCCGAGCTGTAGGCGAGCGCGTCAACCGAGGAGTGGAGGAAGACCGGGACCTTTGGCTCTCGTCGTCACTTTTCGCGAATGGAACTGGAGTCGTGGGACGAATGTCTTTTTGGGCCGCCGCCGCGTCCCTCTGGGGCTTACCAGGGCAGGCGAACTTGATGGTCGTCTTCTTTGCCGCGACTGGAGGTGGCGGCATGGCAACTTTGGCGGTCACATTGGGCTTGGCTGCGCAAGCAAAGGAAATGGTTCGCTTCTTCTCCAAGACTGGGACAGCCGGGCCATTGGGTGCGTTGTGGATGGGGACCGGTGTCTTTGCGACATCTGCCAGAAGGGTGGCGGCGAAGGGCATGAAGCCGGCGTTGAGCAGGCGCGGGCTGTGTGAGCTAGTGCTGGCCGGGGTGGTAACTCCAGTATCGCAGGAGTAGTCAGTAGTTGAGGCCAAGCTGAAATTGCTTGTGACGGAGCGTCTCCGCCGTCTCTGACTGAAAGATCCCGAATCATGGGTTTCCTCGTCAGAGTGGCTCTGGAAGGCTTTCGTCAAAAGTGATTCCTTGTGCCCGGTGGCATGGTGAAGGGGGACACGCTTGGCAAAGTGATTTGACATTGGGGACATGGACTGTAAACAGTCCGGTGGTTCGTCCGCGTCAGCCACATCTTCTTCTGCTAATGGCTCGACGTTGGCAGAATGTGTCGTCGTCCATGCCAGCACATTCGATGTGACATAGTCGTGTAGGGGGTGGTGGCGGTCCATGTTTGGCGGACTGGATGGTCAAAATATAGGGTGGGCGTTGTCTCTTGAAAGGTAGCAGGGGGTCTTTGCCGTTGCAAAGGTGCGATACTGCGAGAGGTGTGGAAATGTTGCGTTCTTGATGACGAGTTGATGATAGGAGCACGCAGCGAGGCGCGCGGCCGTCTATCTGTTGTACCTTATGGCTTGCTACCGGTGTACAAGGTGATGTCCCTAGGGACCGCACTGCTATAACAGCAAAGCCATCATCAACAGGTTTGGGTGGAAGTCGCAGGCCGGGTGTTTGATGGGGGGTTTTGTTACAGGAAGGGCCTGAGGGCCGTCGACCAAGTGTCTGCTTGTGTATTCTGTCCTGTCAAGGATTGGATGACGTCGAAAGGTGGCAGAGCCGAAAAAAGCAAAAGTTAAAAAAAAAAAAAAACTTTGCAAATATGCTTTCGTGCAAAGTTGTGTGAGAAATGGGGATGCGGTAAAATATCAGGTTTTTGGACTTATGAGAGTCGCGGGCGGGATGGTCAAATGCAGGGAAGAAGGGGTTTTAGTGGAGGCACTGGGAGGGTGCCAGAGGAGGGGCGATGCAGGGTTGGTTGCTACCACCAGAAAGAGAAAACGGGACCGCCGCGCGAAAATGGTGCTGCTGCTTGGCTGATGAGATGGCGAGCGCGGGCTGATGAGTGGGATGGAATACAATGTCAGTGCAGGGCGGTCTGCGCTTGTCCTTTCTCAAATCTTGCGGTGGTAGGTAAGTGGGGCATTGTGTTGGGTGTTCTCAGAGTTCCGGTTGGATCGTTAGTGCTGAGGTCACCTTCACTCTATCCACACTCTCGGGCTTTGGGTTTAGCGTAACCGATGGCAAAGAAAAATGAAAAACGTGAATGGCTCCGCCTTGACACCACAACAAAAACGGAGAGGGCACGGATGGCTGGTCCAAAATAATTGAAGTTTACACAGACTAATGAAATATACTATGAATTGGCTCCGCATACCGTGCGGATTTTAGATTCCGCACTCAGATGATCTCTGATCTTCGACTAGTTTTCCCAATTTTGTAATTTTTTTTTTTTTTACCACAGCCGAGGAACGGTGTTCCGTGTGAGATTCCCGGCTTGTTTCCGTAGGGGTCCAGATGTTTGTCTCCGGTTCTCTACCCTGAAAGAAAGCCGTGCTATATGCGTGGAACACAAAGAAACAAAAGGTTGTTGGACAAATTGAACAAAAACCTGGGAAACTTTGCCGCAGAATCACCCCGCGGAACTATGCATGGTGTGTGACCATGAACAAAAAAAAGGTCTTGCACAACCGGACCGTCCCATGCATGGACAAGCGGGAAATAAAAAACTGAAGGATACTCCGTAACATGGAGGTCAAAAGGGCCGCAAAGGACACAACAGCGGAAAACGGCGGCTTTCAGTTTCCAGTCTCACGGGCCCTGGTGATGTTTTTGGTTTGTCGCATTCTGGTCAACACTTAATTATCCTTATTCGAACATTCCCTCACTCTTGCAATTTGATTGGCTTCCAAAGACGCTTACTCTGGTCCTTTTGTCATCACCGTTCAGAAACTTGGCTTCCCACCGGTGGCCCGATTGTGCACCGTTTTGTCCCTTTTTTTTTTTTTTTTTTTTTTTTTTCTTCTTCTTTTCACCTGTGTCGATCGATCTTTGACAAGGGTCTTTGTTTCCTTGGTTTCTTTCCTCCCACGCCGCCCCACCAGAATGGCGGGTCAGTAGTTCTAAAATGGTACCCTTCTCAAAAAGCAATATCGAACCTTCAACGAGTGTTTAGTTTTAGTGCAGACCCGCCCCCATTCTCACTCAATGGAAGTTAACCTTTTGTTCAAATGAGAGGAAACGCCATAATAAGAACACCAACACACAGGATTTGAGCACCCCGAGTCTCCGATGCCCCCTCCCCCCCATCCCAATGACCAGTGACCAGACCAGATTCATTAGCCAAGCATCCATTCACCTCCATTTACTTCTTCGCCACATCTCCCGTCGGGAAAATTGCAATGTACAGCGTTTCCGATTCCCAAGAGTTCATCCCATCTTGTCACGACGTATCAGGAAATATTGGCGAAACGCCGGTTGCACAGCCGGATGTTGGTGATAGGCTGCCAGACGAACATTGTGTTGATGCAGGGAGCAATACCAAGCTCCACAAAAAGTCCGTCTGCAATCTGCGGAACTGCTTGTTTCTGCATTCTGCAGCTCTGCAGGCTGCAGATTATCCCACCCATTGTACATACGGGGCACGCAGTTCTGCGGTCTGACCCGCATGAAAGAGTGCTTAACCAAGACCAACTTACCCAAAGAGACCTGCCGTGTTACCGTGTAAACCCATCCACGAGCCGAGGGTCTCTCCCCCCCCCCTGGCTACTGGGTGACCACCGTGTTACGGTTATTTGGCCGCCCGTTGGAGGTACCGCATCCCAGGATCCAAATTTGCTGACACTTGAGTCCTCGCTCTCCTCAGTCTCACCGACATAATCTTTGTGTCAGTTATTTTTCCATGCTTCTGTATCACTAAGACGACCCCGAGATTTGAAGAGAGGCCCAAGCCAGCCTCCAGTCTGGGGAACGGCCCAATGTCCCACCTGCCCGCCGCTGTCCACCTGCAACACAACCTCGACGTGTTATCCGAGGTGCTCCAGTGGCCATCAACGCACCGCGCTCCTTCTGCTCGATTGTGGGGGTCACTTTTTTTCTAACCTCGCCGAAGTCGCTTACTTGCTGTTGGCTGTCGAGTGGCCAGGTGGTAGGTAATTAGGTGCTGCTCCCATTTCACTCGAGTAATGGAGAGCCAAACCTAGGGCTCCTCCATCAAAAAAATTGGAACTAATAATGGTCAGATGTGCATATGTTGCGACGTCCATCTTGCCAGCCAAGACTCCGTTCCCAAATTGAGCACCATCTTATTCGCGAAACGCCCGTTCAGCCATCACGCAGCTGTCCACGATTGGATATTGGCATCAATACTCTCCACGCAATCCTTCTGCCGCAGCAAGAAAAAAAAAAGGGTCCTTCGTACTATTTCTTTTCACTTTCCCCTCACATGCTGAAAACACGCCACATCCTACAACCGGGGGCACCCTCGTGCCAGGGTCGAACTGGTTGAGTTGTTTGGTCGAGCCCCGCGATCTTCATCGGGCGCGAGGGATGAAACGAAATCCCAAATGACCCCGCATTTTACGCAGCCTTTCCACACAGTCTATTTACTTCTCAGAGCGTGGGGTTGGTTCGGCGCATGCATGAAAACGGTAATCCGGAGGCGTGTTTATGTTTCTTTCGTCCATGATGCCCGCGCCAGTGCCCTGATGTGATCCAGCTCGCAGCATCTCCAGTTGTTGATGGGAGCGTGGCTGGCAAGACATCCAAAGGTGCCAGAAGTCTCGGTTGACGTGTGCATCTGTGCATAAGGTGGAGTATGATTGGCAGCTTATACAATTCCGCCCTCTGATCTTCAAATCACCCTCTGCTACCTGAGTAAGGACATGCTGGTTAGTCAGCGCGATGTCAACGTGGGATGCTTTCTGTGTGGCATCACGAGCGATTAAGCTTCCAAGCTTTCTCCACGATCCATATGTACAATGCATACGTACTTGACGGCGGCAACCCGGGCATCTGCAATAGTAGCGTAGTATATACATATATGGGCCTTAATCGGGCTTCCGTCGACAAAACAATGATATCATCAGTGTCATTCGCCGGTAATGCCCGAGACGCGCGGACCAGGGTCAGCATCGTCGTCTGGCTTTATTTTAGATGGGAAACAAGTCCTTGTCCGCTTGAACCGCCGGTCGTCAAACTCGGGGAATTTTTTTTAATTCTTTTGAGAGGGGGGTGGCGCGCGCTGGTTTGTTGTCTCTAGCCCCGTCGAGTATCTCAAGGACACTGAACCACCAACAAGTCATGAGGACATGGCGGGCGCTTGTTCATGATGGATCGGGTGATATTGGCGGCCAGTTGGGCTGCAAAAAAGTACTGGGCACGTGGGAAATCGATTCGCTTCCTCCTGCAGCTCAGATTCAGCAATTGGGGTGATCGACTGTCAGATGTCCTGTTCCATGAAATATCTGTGCAATGACAAAGAAAGACTGGTTGGGTCGCATCCGGGGCCATCAACCGATCTTAGGAAACTCTCTACATTCATGTCATGTAGCTGGAGGCCACACTACTCTCCATTTTCACCCAAACACCGAAAAAAAAAAAAAAAAAAAAAAAAAAAAAAAAAAAAGGACTGCAACAGTTAGGCCAACTTCCGTGTTGAGCAACATCCTTGAATTTCATTCGCAACCAAGATAAAATGCAACCTGCAGATATTTTATCTTGATATCATCAAAATCACGGTTGGGCCAATTGATTTAGTTTCGATTTGACGAAGTTGTGGACATTGCTGCTCGATTTGAGATGTTTTATTTAGTGACGACGTCTATTTCTTCCAACCTGGAAGCTGGGGAGCCGAGGTGCCTCCTTGAAGCAAAGAAGCAAAGAAATGGATGGCTCATCAACGGACCGGGTCCCAGCTGGGTGACGCATGTTGTACGGCATTTCTAGTTTCCGGCATTGTCAAAGCCGCACTGTCCATAAACTCCCGTCATATCGTAGAAGCAAAGGTATCTTCTAGAAAAGCGAAGGTGTATGTATACATCCACGACAGCCGTGTCGGATACCAGAACAGCCTCCTGGCTCGGGCCAATGTAACGAACGAGCAAGCGGAAGCCAGCCCAATGACGACAGCCCAGAGATGGGATCAGGCGGTGGCTTGAACCCCTACTAGCATAGCTTGGCTCAACTGGACCCTCCCGGGTTGTGGAAGACAATTCTACTATACTAGTCAAAAAGCTTTTCCCATGACTGCGGGTTCCAATGATGGACCTTCATGGCACCAAATGAGGCATTAAAAAGCGCCGAGAAAAACGAAGTCGCTGGGCATTTGTGGCGTCCTTGTGTGTGTAACGAGCGCTGAGTCGCGCCAAAACGGCGGTGACTTGCAGCTGCTGCGGCGAGTCCGGGTAGGTTCTCAGATCCCACCGTCTTTCGAAGTCCTTAACAGCCACTCGGGCGGTCAAAAAGATATCGGGATTGTATGTACTACATCAGGTTCTTCTTCCGGCGGTCTCTTTTATGTTGTGGACTGAGGGATAAAAAAAAGTCTGATCTTCTATGATGCAGAAATCACAATGCCGTCAATGGCTTTCCCAAGAATGTTGCAGCTGCGAAGCCGGAAGCTAATGCGGTGGAAGCAACTTCTCAGAACGCGGTTGCAGCTGAAAAAATATGAAAGATTTTGATCAATTATTTGGTGTTGCAGTGATCATTATGCAAAGATGAATAACCCTAACCCGCATCTACCTGCTGGACGACTGGAGGTCCAAGCCGCTTTCGAGCTCGAGGCGGAAAGCTTTTCCAATTTTGCTCGGCAAATCATTTCCCCGCACCCGTACCGGACCATCCCGGCTCCAAACCAGTCAATCGCTGGATTTTGGGCAAAGCTTGGAGATTTGGGGAGGCGAGACGACCACCCAGAGGACCACCAATTGAGCCCGACGCCATCACCATGAACTCCCTTCGCATTGCTCGTGCGGCCGTCCGGGTTGCCCCCCGCGCTCTCCGCGCCCCGATCCAGCGGAGAGGCTACGCCGAGGCCGTCGGTGACAAGGCATGTCCCGCTCGCCTGCTTTTACTCGCGCATCTATATGAATCCGACTGACACCCTCTCGATATATAAAACAGATCAAGCTTAGCTTGTCGCTTCCCCACCAGGTACGGCCACCCATCTAGAACCCCCAGAGACTCGAGCACCCGGGACGTGGATGATCAATTGGGACATGCTTCGCAGGTGGGCGAAATCACGCAGCAAGCTAGGAGGGGCAGTGGGAGGGGTGATAAACGGAAAACATACAGCTTCGCGCATCATGTTCGGAGGTAGCTGATTGTCTTTTCCCTGTCGTCTATAGTCCATCTACAAGTCCCAGGATGTGATCCAGGTCAATATCCCCGCCGAGTCGGGTGAGATGGGCGTCCTCGCCGGCCACGTTCCTTCCATCGAGCAGCTCGCTCCCGGTTTCGTTGAGATTATCGAGGAGAGCGGCTCCAAGCAGTTCTTCCGTACGTACCCAATCTCTAAAGCTACAAATAACGAGGAATGGCGGCTTACGCTTACACGAACCATTGTGCAGTTTCCGGTGGCTTCGCCGTTGTCCAGCCCAACTCCGTCCTCAGCATCAACGCCGTCGAGGGTTTCCCCATTGAGGACTTCAGCCCTGAGGCTGTCCGCGCTCAGCTTGCTGAGGCCCAGAAGGTTGCCAACGGCAACGGCAGCGAGCAGGATATCGCTGAGGCCAAGATCGAGATCCAGGTAAGTTGAAACTGTTACGGATATTCCGCATGATGCATTCTAACGGCAACCAGGTTCTCGAGGCTCTTCAGGCTAAGCTGAAGTAAATATAAAATCCACGATAAACCTTCATGTAGTATACCTCAAGATTCCCTTTCTCCAAAAAAAGACATGCGTTTCAGGGTAGCCTGCCTTGATTTTTCATGAATGGAAATTTCTAAGCTCTGTCCACTTTCGTCAGTATCGTGACTTCCGATGATGTTGTTCAAAAATTTGTCCATTCTCGTGTCAGGTAGCTCTTGCAGCTAGAGTTGCTCAGCGAGAGACATGTTTTCTAGGGGCTAGGTCTGGACTGGGTTGAGCCACCCAGCAGGTTCGCTCTTTCACAAATCCGTATGTTCCTCAAAACCTATATTTCCACAAACCCCTTCAAGCGACCTGGAAAAGCTCTCTGTCATCCATATTTATATAAAACTTTAGGTTTTAGCTGACTACGGCAATCGTTTGCAATCATTCTACATCGGCATATTTAGACTGTCGAAAGCTATCCTTAGCATGCTGCGAGGTTGCTGAGTTCTCCTAATGACCCAGTATTCCACCCAACATTTCACATCAAATAATTCGGACAGGTCATTCGGGGTTTTTAACCCCTCGGTTGCTAGCACAGCCTTCTCAGACTCGTCAGGCGTGCCGAGAGGGACTGTCGAGGGCCGCCGCCATCAACTCGACAGAGGTGCGTCACGGTCAGACCCCCTAGTGCAACAGCGCCTCCGGCAGCGCGATCGCGAGAGCCAGCTGGTACATTCTAATATCCCTCTTCCCATTGGCATCAGTTCCCTTTAGCTGACCACGCCTCGCGTTCTCAGCTCGGCTGGGGACAAAAACTAGGTAGGGACGCATGCTTCGTTCGGCCTGCTACTCACAGCACCTCGATCGAGGTTGAAGTCGAGCCGCCAAGCCATTCGTCCCTCAGCTCCAAACACCGGCAGCATAGTCTGTTAGATCTGCTCTACAAGCCAGCCACTCAGGGTCTTGAAGCCATCATTGACATGACCGACAAGCTTGAAGTGCATCAAGGCAGGGCCCGCTCCTCTTCCAGACCGGCAAATAAATGGCGTGCATCCCGCGAGATCTCGGCTCCTTCCCTAGCAGCATCATTATCCTCCATCGCAACGACCCCAACCGGCCGACGTCTGGCCGCCAGACAGCTCTTTGAGCAATATGGCATCTCCCGCCCGTCAGGCTAGCTGTCCGACGAGGAAGAGAGTCTGTACCTCTTCGAAATGAACGGGGAATCGACCGCTCTCCGGAGATCCAGACGTGCCTGCCACGTGTGCGGTGACAATGTAGTCCCTCAGTCATACTGTCCCTCATGCGGACATGCAATATGTGGGCGGTGTCGTCGAGATAATCCTGCCGTCAACAGTGGCAGCAACCAACCAGCTGTACCCGGGGAAGTTGTAGCAGCAGGATCAAGACAAATCTCTGCAGTCTCAGCAGACGAAATGGCCAGCGTAAGCGCAGCAGTAGCCACCGCGGGATCGGCCACCCCCATCCCCGTTTCTTCCTCAGTGCAAGAGAATTCACCTGTCAAGTCTACCAGCCCCGAAAATCAGAAACAGGGCGATCTGGCGAATGTGGGCAAGAGACATTCAGTAAAACAGAGCCCCTTTATTATAGCCGACCAGGCAGCTAAAGTTAAGCCGCAAGTGACTACGATTCACGTTCTGGCGACGCCTCCTTCTAAACCGCCAAAATACGACATTACGCCTGATATTGGTCCCCAACCTCGACAGAGCGCCCCTTCAAGTCATCATCACCACCAGTTGCTCGCCACCCCTCCTTCTTCTGAGCCGAGTCTTTTGCCTTTGTCTACTAATGCTTCTTCTTCTTCTTCTTCTTCTTCTTCTTATTCTTCTTCTGCGTCGCGTGTGTCGGTGCTTCCATCGCCTGCTCGGTCCTCTGTTGTCGAGCCGTCGTCTACTCGAGTTCATCAGGGTGGCAAGTCTTCAGATAGATCTCCTGAGCCCTCCGCCAAGTTGCTGGCCGTCAATCCACAGCAGCCACAAACCTCGCCGGTGTTGAGGAGAGTACAAGTCATGGCTCAGCAAAAGGCACATGAGGGGGATGCCTCATCGCCTCGCAAGATGCAGCAGGTATTGAGGGTGGATGTCGATTCCAGTGGAGGCGTCACAGCTCAGGGAAGGGGAAGAGGCATCCCGAGGGTGAGGGTGACCAGTCCACCTGCTTGGTTGAAGGGGGCTGGGGTGTTTGCTTCTCCTGGGACTAGAGAACGACGAGAGCAGGAGGCGAGGAGCGTGAGGAGGGTTTGGGAGGATAAGCTGGCTGGAGGGATTGATGCTGTGCTTGGAGGCGACATATCGGGTGGCAGTGAGAAGGCTGGAAGAGGAGTGTCGGGCTCTGGAGATTCTGGTGGATCTTCGGCCGCTACTACTTTGGGAGTTGGGAAGGTAAACAACCCTGATGTGGGATCCGGATCAGAAAGGTCGCCGAGGGGTCGTACGCCACCTATTGCCGTGAAGGGTTCCGGGGATAGTCCCACAAGGAGTATAAACGCACAGCATGCTCAACAGTCACCAAGAAAGAGCCAAGGCCATCAGTCATTGGCCAGGTACCAGAGTCAAGCTCACCGCTCGTCAGAGCCGAGCGACAGTCAGCCGACGCCCGCCTTTTGGAAGCTGCCATCTCAGTCTGCACTGGCAGGAGGGAGAGAGACTGTTGCTCGTGCCATGAAGAATAGGAAGGGCAGTGATACTACCGTTTCTACTACTGTGACTGAAGAGCATGCAGTGATTGGGGATATTGACAAGGTTATGGACGACGAAGAGGAAGAAGGAGGAGAGGAAGAGGATGACGTGGGCATCCAGGGCCTGACAATTGTCTTACACTTGAAGGGCAAAGATGACTTGGTGATTAGTACGGATTTGACTACGGCTGGGTCCGGGGGATCCGTGGCTGGGTTAGGTCTTGGAACCGGTAGTACGAGTGTCCGTGGGGGTGTTTTGGTCCAAGATGGACTTGAGAATGAGTGAAGAATAGAAAACTTGAAGTATAATCTATAGGAGATGGTTCGGCCGTTTTGTTACTCGTAGGTTGGAGGAACCAAGGCTGTTATGGGAGGCAGTTTGTGTTTCATTAGGGAGGAATCAAGGAGTATGAGCATGTATTAGATGCAGTTGCATAAATGGGAATATGGAGTTTATTTTAAGAGAAACTCTGGAAGGTTGCGTGAGGTGAAATCTGTGCATAATTATGATTGTGTCTCTCTGAAAACCCATGGACTGTCGAATGAAAGATAGACATGCATCCATGGGCCGTTTAGATGCCATCCACTTGAGTGAGGGTTGTCTTATATACTAGGTGCCTAGTCTAGAGAGTCGGCGAAAACCCAAGCGTGGTGGTGTGTAAGGGAGGCCGAGGGGACAAAAAAAAGATGAAGGCTTGGCAGGGAATAGTTATCCATAAATAAACATTTGTTGATTGCCAGGGGTGAGGGGTCTCAATATCTCAAACTTTCCTCTTGACATCTTGACATCTGGACATCTGGACATCTTGATACTAGACAACATAAACTATCGAACAAACTTTCAAACGCAAAGTCTCCAGTAACACTAGGCCTGTGTTTTCTTGGCTCGCGCGCGCGCGCACGCAAATTTTTGGCTCACTGAGCATGCTCAATGATGGACCACCGGCATCGCGGAATTCTGCAATCTCTCAGCGAAACCACCCCGGCGCAATGGTGCCAGGCCTTCTTCCTCGTCGCGGCGGCGGCGGTGTTAGCGGTGGCAGCCATGCCCGACGACGCCAAAACATTACTGGTTGACTATGGTGCCAGGAAGGCCCCTTCGTTCCCTTCTTCTGCATCTTCTTCTTCTTCTGCTTCTGCTTCTGCCACGCAGACATCGGAAATTACAACGCCAAAAAACCTCTCAAATCCACACAAGCCCAAGGGGTGGTGGGGTGGGATGCTCTCGCTCATGAGTGCTGTCACTTCGTGGAGCCAGGTGCCTCATTCCTGGTTTGGGGCATTCTACGCACTTTCTGTGGGGTGCTCGCTCTTTTGGCTCGGACAGTACCTCGCCGATGGACATGTCTGGCGCCTCATTGCGTCCAAGCAGGTCGAAAATGCGCCCTCAACGACGTCGTCCGTCGCGCTGAGCCAGGTTGCTGTCGGCTGGACAATGATGTTCCTCCAGGGGGCGAGACGTGTGTTTGAGCATGCAGCCATTATCAAGCCATCAAAATCAACCATGTGGGCTGTCCATTGGCTATTGGGTCTCTTCTTCTACTTGTTTATCAACGTATCCATATGGGTTGAGGGATCAGGTACAAAAGTCCCTTTTTCTTTCCTTTGCTCAATGTGTATTCTGCATGACTGACTTGATACAGGAGCTCTACTCGACAAAAAACTGGCGCAATCTGGTGATTCCGATGCCATGATCAAGCTAGCTCTCGGGATCCCCGCGTTCATGTACGCTTGGGTGAACCAGTACAGATGCCATAAACACCTGGCCAATCTCAAAAAGTATTCACTGCCAGAGGAGGGCCTGTTCCAGAACTTCATCTGCGCACATTATACCTGCGAGTGCTTCCTCTACTTCTCCATGGCGATCGCAACTGCTCCCAACGGCGCGTGGTGTAACAGAACACTTCTGTGCGCTGTAATATTCGTATCGGCAAACCTCGGCGTCACAGCATCAGGGACTCGGAAATGGTATGCTCAAAAGTTCGGTGTCGGGCGGATCGCAAACAGATGGAACATGGTGCCGTTTATATTCTGATAGTATTCGCGCACCAGCGAATCATGATCCAGCAGCACGACAGCAGCACTATTTGCCCTTGAACAATGGGCCCAGCTTGTTTCCAAGTTTAGACACCTTTAATACATCGCGATAAGTGAGACTCACACGGGTCTGGCGCTGGTTCAGTCCGTCTTTGTAGAGTGAAGGCGAGCGGAGGAGATTCCAATTTGCAACCGATTCCTCGGAAAGGTTCGCATCGGCCGCGATCGGTTCTATGCCATGAAGATACTCAGTATAGAGATCTTCAGTGGTTATCAAGAGACTTCTGGGCTCCTGCAATATCCTCCAAACGGGCTCTGGATCAAGTGCACCATCCTCCTTGCTCTTGTAGAGGTTGAGGCAGAGAGTCGACCCTAGACTTATCGTACAGACGACAGGATGATAGGCGCTGCCATCCTTGTGCGGCATGATACCTGTGCTTGGTGGGTATTCATTGATCAGAACGTGGTTCGGGCGACGGTGAGGACTGTCGCTAAAGATGTTCGCTTCGCTGCCGCTGTCAGAAACGGGGATCGAGAGCAGACGCGAGACAACGGGACTTTCGAGCCAGTCGGGCAGCGGTCGAGCATCGAGCAGCGTGTTCTTGACAAGATCCGACGGCCATGTCTGCAGACGTCTATGGCTAAGCTGCCGCCATCTTGCTTTAGGCGCTGTCTCGACCTTCTGGAGTATTGCTCTCTCCTCTTCCTCGCTAATGAAGTCGGCGATGTAGTATGCAGTGGGCGGTAGCGTGGGAATACGGTTCTCCTCAAGCGACGAGGGGAGTTTGAGGTTGGAAGCGTTCATCATGCCCTTGTCTTGGAAGTGGTCAGCTGGCGAGGCGGAGCAGGCAGAACTGTGGTAGCAAATAGATGAAGCGGGGACCCTTTTTTTCTTTTTTTTTGTGGGCAAGGCTGGCGTCATCCATTGAAATCCTGGAATTGCACTATACTTGGTGCCTCCACGAAAACCTGGAAGGGACGAGCATTGGAAACTGAAAAGCGGGCTGAGGTGGGGGATGGCAGACAGTCATGGATGTGGGTGTTATTATTTCGATGATTCCATCCCGTTCAATGCTTGGATCGGGTAGGGCGCCGTGAAACATGAGAAACACAATGTGTACCACAATATATTGCTGTGCATCAATTGCCCGTCTCGCGATAAGACGTTTTGTGCTCTCAAGGTCGTAGTCCGCGGGGACCGAACCTGGCTGAAAGCTGACAAAACTTTTTAACGATTTGGAATAAGGTAGCCTATGAGTGAGGTGAAATGTAGATTGAAACCTCGAATCCCACAGGGGTTTCAAATCTCTACAGGATAGAGGGATAGTACTAGAGTGGGAAACTTGTGCTTTCCCATAAACATTCGAATTGATTCGATTTGCAAGAACAGTTTTGAGATCAAAATCTTTGAAATTGCGGCTGCCAGTTGAGACAGTCCATGCAGCCCTGGCTCCTGCTTTTTTACAAGTGCAGGCATCCCAGTCCAACACGTCGGAAATGCATTGTCTCCCCAGGATTTCCTGGCCTCCCGTAGAACATGGACCAATCAGAGCGGTAGCGATCACAGCTTTTTGATCTGGTGCGAAAATCGACAAGCTCCCTAATCCCAGTTGGCTTCTCGCCCAGGCCGTTGCCCTGACCTTTCCCGCTCGCTGCCTTCCAGCTTGGAAGGAATAGGCCAGGCGCCAGCGGGAGCCCAGGCGACTGGGCCTGCCTGGGATGGAGCCTTTGGCCTCCTTCACATCTGTCTACGCTATTCCAAAACTTCAGGCCGGGAGTTCAACGTCTTCGCTCCATCAAATTTTTTTTAAATTTTTTTCAACCAGCGATTACACATCCAACATCCATCGGGAATCTCCTAGCCTGCATGTCTGTGCCAGTACATTGTTTGATTTGTTCCACATTTCCCATCTTCCACCCGCGCTTCTTGTGCCACTCCTGTCACCCCCCAACAAAACCCCTGTCTTTTTAACGTGTCTGGGTATCTGCTCGGCTTTTACCTAGGTGGTTCTTGAACACGGGGCGGCTGTGCACACAGACATTTCTCTCAGTGCAGGCTCTGTTCGTTCCATTCTGTGTCGGCTTCCGCTTGTCTCGCCTTTGCCCTCCCAAGTTTTGCCTCTTTCACCAATCCCACCACCAACGAAAGCTTTCCATCCCTTCGACCCTCCGCTGTCTGGCGCATCACTCCTTTTAACCCGGATCAATCGCCACATTCTCGCAGTCTGTTTCTTTCGAATCCAGGGCCACGCAGCGACCAGGATGGTGCACAGCGGCTGTTGTTTTTCGAATTAAATGACATGGATGCGCAGAATGCTGTCGAGCCCGCCTCCACGAAGCCTGCTGCTTCTCCCAAGCGCCCGGGCAGCGACGCCGAGCAACAAAAGTCATCAGCACCCGCCGTGACCAAGTTGTCTAGCATCGCGAAACCCGACCTGCCTCCAAAGGACAGCAGCAACAGGCCCAGTGCGCTTGGCTCTGGCTCTGGCTCGCATGCAACACCAGCCGATGACGATGTCACGGCCGCCGACGGAAACTCGGACGCAGAAACAATTGTATTGCCTGGAAAAGACGGGCACTCGCCCTCAAAAGTGCGCAAGATTATCAAACACGAGGAAAAAAGCGACGGGGAGGATATCCATCCTCCACCAGCGCCCTCGTTGCCCAGTCGCAAGCAGTCTAATGTGAAGCAGGACAGGCAGGAGAGGCTGGACCGTGATGGTGGTGCCGACAGAATTGACCGTGGCGATAGAAGCGGTGACAAGGCACCAGCAGCAGCAAGGTCGGCTTCTAGCACTCGCAATGGGCCAATTGCCAATGCTCCCCCCAATGAGAGCGGCGCTCCTTCCCTCGCCAGCAAAAAGAAAAAACAACACCTGGAGACCAAGGCAAAAATCAAGGACGGATCCAACGGATTGAGCTCTGCACCAGCGTCTCCACCGCAGCGTCGCCGTCGTTCTTCAATTGCCCAGCAGTCAAAGTCGGATTCGGAAACCGGGCCGGTGGATTCCCCAAAAAGTTCTGTCAAGGATAAGGACAGACCGCTCAACAAGGCTGGTGACAAGAGCGATAAAGGTGATAAGTCAGTGCCTCACAAACGCAAAGCACCCCGGCCCGACTCGGACGACGAAGCAGAGAATCGCAAGATTCGCCGCCAACGCATTTCGGGCTCTGGCCTAGACGCGTCCCGCAAACAACAACAACAACAACAACAACAACAACAACAACAACTGCACCAGACTGCAAAGCCACATCACGAGGCCCACTCTGCAACTCGAACTAGATCAGCTTCTCCGCTCCCCCGTCCTCATAGGCGAAGCGCCTCGACTCAACTCCCCGGCCACTCCTCCAACGGGCTCAGCCAAAAGAAAAAGCGAGTGCCGGCGCCGCTCCAGTCGACCGACTACCCTTCAGACGAGTCGTCTGCGAGCGGCAGCCCACACCCACGCAGCTCCAAATTGCGAAGCCTTGCCACCCCGGCCACTGCAGAATCAACCATCTCGCCTGCCAAAATGGTCCCCCACAAGAAGCACCTGGATGCACATGGCCAGACCTTCCTGGCCAGAGCATGCGCCAAGGGTGAGTATGACACTGCCAAGACCAGGTTACAGGAGCGACCAGAAGACATCAATGTCGCCGACTATGCCGGCAACACGCCCCTGCAGATTGCTGCGCTCAATGGGTACGACGACATTGTGAAGCTGCTCGTCGACGCCGGCTGCAACCTCGACTGCGTCAACAATGACAAGGACACACCGCTGCTTGATGCCGTTGAGAATGGCCACCTGGAGGTGGTAAACATTCTCCTCGATGCCGGCGTAAATCCTCGCAAGGCCAATGCATATGGCCAGGAGCCCATCGCCAGGGTTAACGATGATCTGGATCATGCAGACGACATTAGACAAGCTCTGATCAATGCCAAAAAGAAGATGGGGGAACGTCGACGAACCTCGGAAGAACATCAGCCGGATCACAACGATGCCGTTTCCTCGCGCGGGCTCGGGAGCCCTCGACGATCGCCGGGGGTGTCCAGTTCCGTCCATGGCGGCGGAGGACGGAGAGCGGGCACGGTGCGTGCAACAAAAACCAGCAATCATTTGCTGTACATGCCCATGGATGATAAAACACTCCGGGAGGCTGCCGCTCGTGGTGACGAAGAAACTGTTACTCGCATTCTTCAAGTCCGGGAAGCCTTTGACGATCCCGAATCCATGGTGGCAGCTGCCCGCGGTGGTCATGAAATGGTTATGCAGCTCTTGTTGGCGTTGGGAAAGGCAAACCCCGATCCATCGCCTATCGCAACACCAGACGGAAATACCGAGTACGCAACTCCAATCCTCGCTGCCATAGGCCAGGAGAATATCAAGATCATTCGGTTGCTGCTCGATCAGGCTGACTTTGATCCTACGAAACGCTACAAGGGGGAGACTTATTTTGAGATTGCGAGGCGGAGGCAAGGTGCGAATTGGATAGAGGAAGAACAAATGCTCAAGGATGCGTACGACGAGTACAAAAAATCCCACAAGGATATTTCGAAAAATCGGTCGCCCAGCCGCCGGGAGCAAGATAAGGAATCTCGGAGAAATAGGGCTGAGCCAAAAGATGAGGTGGCGCGGTCCCACAAGCGAAAAGCTTCAAGCCCATCAAGAGAACCTAAAAAGTCCACCGTGACAAAAGTGGCTGTCAGCCCTAGGGGGGAGAAACGAAGGTCAGATTCCTTCACGGCCCACCAGGACGACCAAACATCACCAAAACGCGGCCCCGGCAGACCAAAGAAAGACGACCGTAGCATTCCCCTCATCGCCATTTCCGATCGCGAGGCTTCGCCAGCAGCAAAGCCGATCTCCAAGGCAAAACGTGCAGAGTCGGATCTTGCGGCTGTATCGTCTGAGGGAGAAAATGTCAAACCCAGGCGGAAACTGATTTCGGCACGCGAGCTCAAAGACAAGCGGGAAAAACAACAACAGCGCCGAGCCAGTCTCACATCCAACGCCTCCTCGGTCATGAAGGAGCCGTCTAGCCCTCGCGAAGAGCCGGATAAGACACCAAAGATGGAGAAGTACCACGACCGGACAAAGGCTCTTAAGAGGGACGAGTCCCGTGATAGGCTCTCCGTTTCGGGTGATGCCACCGGCAAGCGGCACAGAGCTAGTGCAACTCCTCCGATAGGGCCTCTCGAGAAGGAGGCTGGAGAGGGTCCCATCAAGCGAAGACGCCTCGAGGGTGAGTCCAAGGAACGGCGGCTGAAGCCCAGTCAATCCGACGACAGATTACTCAAGGCGCCAGCATCACGAGAAGGCGGATCTTCACCGGCTGCACCGTCTAGGATGAGCTCCAAGACCCGAGAGAACGAAGACAGGAGACCCACCCCAAAACCCAGAAAGATGGAGGGCCAGACCGAACATGTTCGGCGAGAATCTCCCAGTGTCCCAGTTAAATCCGAAGATCAAGATGTCGAGATGCTTGACGTCGACCAATCAGGAATCGATGCAGTCGAGTCTCGCGCTTTGCAGCAGAGGAAGAAAGAGGAGCACGAGAAGAAGAAGCAGGCGGAGGCCGAAGCAGCTGCCCGGGAGCACAAGAAAAAAGAAGACGAACGGAAACGCAAGGAAGAGGAGGAAAGGGAGAAGGAGCGACTCCGAGCCGAGGATATCAAGCGCCATGCCGAAGCTGAGGCCCGACGACGGGCTGAGGAAGAGCAGCGGCGCAAAGAAGAGGAAGAAAGCAAGCGAAAAGAGGAGGATGAGCAGCGGAAGAAACGCGAGGATGAGCAGCGCAAGCAAAAGGAGTTGGAAGAGCGTCGCCGAGCCGAGGAGGAGCGGAAGCGTCAAGAAGACGAGGAGCGGAAGCTGCGCGAGGAGGCAGAGAGAAAGCAGAGAGAAGAGGAGGAACGGCTGCACCGGGAGCAGGTTGAGCGTGAGGCGGCTGAAGAAGCCCGTCGCAAAGAAGAGGAGAGAAAGGAACATGCTGCTCGTGAAGAAGAGCGCAGACGTGCTGCCAGAGAGGCAGAGGCAAGGCGGCTCCGCGAACAGGAGGAACGTCGCCAGGCCAGGCTTCCTCCGCTTCTCCGATGGCTCGAGACTGCAGTAAACCCCAAGGTACCCGAGGTCGCAGAGAAGTTTAGCACCATACAAGGTGTAAGGTTTGACTGCATCCGCCCGGAAGCCAACGGCACAGCAGAGGGGAGGGAACAATGGCTCTTGAATACGCAAGTCGCTCTGCTCCTAGGAGAAAAGGACTTGGAGCTTTCACGATGTACGCCACTGCCCAAAACGCCGTTTTTCATTTTTTTTACTGCTACATTTCCCGCTGACACGCCTTTTTACCAGATACTGCTTGGGCGCGGGTACCTGCGTCTCTCACTGCGAAGGAAGCTATCTGGCGGCTCGAAGCGGACCGATATGCCCTAACAACATCAAGTCTCTATGAGCTCGGCAAACAGATTCCAGATTACTATCCGGGCAATGAGCCAGAACATATGAGCTATCCAGTCCGTGAGAGGCTCCGCAGCGATGCATGGGAAAAGTTTTCTGCCCTGGATATGTTCTTTGTTAAGGTAAGTTGACTAGGCCCAGCCAATATTTCGAATAATTTTTGACCTTTTTTAACGTATCAGGCCTCCGACCTCATGTTCATCGTTTCGACAACGCATCACCTACAGGACCTGAAGCTCACAATGGCGTACTGCGAGCTCCCAGAACCAGGAGCTCCGCCAATGAGCTGGTTATATCAGCCCAAGTGGAAGAACGATCCACCACAGGCACACACGCGGTGCGGATTCGCGCCAGGCAACAAGTACTTTATCAGAGGCGAACTTGTTTCGGAAGATAAACCGGCTCTTCGACAGGCCAGCACCTCACCCTTTCCGAGACACAGATTTGTTCGACATGGCTTCGTCGCCGTTTCTCAGGAGGATACGGCACATGACTCTGTGCGTTGCAAAGAACAAGACGGGGACGAGTCCATGATCGACAGCGACTTGCCCCTTTTACCTAACGGAGTCCACTCATCGCCAGCGAGCACATCATCCCACTTGATCGGGCCCGGGACGGCCAATGGAATGAGATCGCCCACATTGGTCACGCCGACAGTATCGACCTCTGTCGTGACAACAAATGGGTTCGTCAATCTACAACCTATCTCGCCATCTTCTGAGCCAGGACCTGCTCAAGCTCGACCACTGGCAAACGGCATCCACTCTGTTGCCAACGGCGATGCCCTATAAGCGGCGTTTTTTTTTTTTTTTTTGGTTTGGTTTTTCTTTTGGGGGCCCGGGGGGGGAAGGGCGATTCGGACGCGGGATAAGCAAGATATCAAACATTGCGACGTAATGGGAAAGGGTACGCGAATTCATTTACACTGTGTTCAATTTGGTCAACACCGAACAGGAAAAGGGGGGGTCAGGAAGGTGATGATGATGGGGCGGCATTGTTCGTTTTAATGTTACGGCGGCAGGGTCTCATTTTGACGGTTGTCACCGTGGACCGCTGGCTTCTTTGCGTTTGCCCCTCCTCCGTGTCTTTCTCGCCAAGATGGTTTCGAAAAGGCTTCTGGGAGATACCCTTGATTTCCAACAGCAATTGTCGCTTTTCATGTCGTGGTGTAGTACGATAGTCACTTTCATGGCATGTGGTATGTTGTATGAGTGCTCGATTTATTCAATGATGGTTTGGGATGGAGCGGGTTTCGGATGGCGAATGGAGCTCGGGTTGCGTATATGAGAGACGAAGGAACTGGAGCAGAAGAAGCGGATCTGGAAGTCGATTTCGGTCATCTTGGATTGAGCAGGCCGGACGGGTTGATTTCAATGATGATGATGATGATGACTAGAAAGATGCCGATAAACGTGGGTACTGTATATATTAGGACGAGGTCAACAAATATGAGTATCAAGTACTATACAGCTCAACAATATAACCTAATGCCAGCAGATATCAAATGTGTGATAACAAAGTCGAGCCCCGGTTGGGACAGAACAGGCTCGCCTCAGAGGGGGGGGGATTGCCTGGCATGGGCAAAAGTGACATCAAAAAAATCCCGCCAAGACCCGTTGTGAGGGGCAATTCAAACAGTGCCCAAAAGTGAACCGCCGCCCACTGCAACCAGCGCCGAGCACCCAATGGTTTTTGGGTGCAGACCCTCTCTCCATTCTTCGGATTTTGCCCCACCATCAAAATTCCACGACATTGGAACATTGACGTTGCGAATAACTCCGAGTTCCAGCAACCACACCTATATCAGAGAGCCATCCCCGCCGCTCATCTCTTTCGTGTCGCACAACAAGACAACTTCGCAAGCAGCGCAGATTACTTGCCAGACGGCAGGACAAACACCGCAGCCATGTCTACCACCGTAGAAAAGGTAAGCGCGCCCGTCCAGCGATTCCATCTTTTCGAAACGAAATCGCGAATTCGAACTTATCACACAGCAACGGTAATATACACCGAAACCACAAGCAAAACTGACAATGTGTTTGAAAAACAAAATAGATCAAAGAAATCGAGACCGAAATGGCTCGTACACAAAAGAACAAGGCCACATCCTATCATCTCGGCCAGCTTAAAGCCAAGCTCGCGAAGCTCAAGCGCGAGCTTCTTACTCCCTCGGGCGGAGGCGGCGGCGGCGGAGCCGGTTTCGATGTCGCGCGCACGGGTGTAGCTTCGATCGGATTCATCGGTTTCCCTTCGGTCGGCAAGAGTACCCTCATGTCAAGACTTACCGGCCAGCACTCGGAAGCCGCAGCGTACGAGTTCACAACACTTACCAGTGTGCCCGGCCAAGTTGTGTACAACGGCGCGCCCCTGCAAATGATTGATTTGCCTGGTATTATCGAAGGAGCCAAGGACGGTCGCGGCAGAGGTCGGCAGGTCATTGCTGTGGCCAAGACTTGTCATTTGATCTTTATCGTGCTGGACGTCAACAAGCCGCTGGCCGACAAGAGGGTTATCGAGGCTGAATTGGAAGGGTTTGGCATCCGAATCAATAAGGAGCCTCCGAATATCACTTTCAAGAAGAAGGACAAGGGCGGTCTGAATATTACCAGCACCGTACCGTTGACCCATATTGACCATGATGAGATCAAGGCGGTCATGAGCGAGTGAGTTTTTCGTTGTATTAATTTTGCTTTGGGCGGGCTAGGGGGGTGGAATCGGTTATATCATGCCAGGAGCTGGATACTGATTGATGTTCAACAGATACAAAATCAGCTCAGCTGATATTGCCATTCGATGCGACGCGACGATCGATGATTTGATTGACATTCTCGAAGCCAAGAGCAGAAGTTACATTCCGGTTGTTTATGTGCTCAACAAGATCGACAGCATCAGTATCGAAGAACTGGATCTTTTGTACAGAATCCCCAACTCGGTACCTATCAGCTCGGAGCACGGCTGGAACATCGATGAGTTGATGGAGGTCATGTGGGAGAAGCTGAAGCTCGTCCGTGTGTACACGAAACCCAAGGGCAAGCTGCCGGATTACGACTCGCCTGTTGTGCTGCGCTCGACCAAGTGCACGGTTGAGGATTTCTGCAATACAATTCACAAGAGCATTGTGGAGCAGTTCAGGGTCGCTATTGTGTATGGCAAGTCGGTTAAGCATCAGCCTCAGAGGGTAGGATTGTCGCATGAGCTGTGTGATGAAGATATTGGTATGTTTTGCAGATCTTCTCTCCTTCGTTGTTTGCAGTTTCTTCTCTAACATTGTCTTCCTATCAGTTACCATCGTCAAGCGGTAAAGAACCACGTTCGGGTCAACTCTACGGTTTGCTCTATCTAGGGCAGCGATACCTAGCACGGAGACAAACCACGGCACGCCGCGGTGGACCAAGCTGTCGCCGCAGAAAGGAGAAGAATGAAAGGATATCGACGAGCGGGGTGTAGCAAGCCACGCGTCCCGCAGAGACCACTGCTCAAACGAGATGCCATGACTTCAAGATGCAGGGAGGCCTTGGCTTGGTTGCGGTGGTCTCCCTCCCTTGCAGCAGGAAAAATATATTACTGGTCTGACCCGACCAAACGGTAGCTGGGTCGAGGAAGTTTGAACCACTCACTTGGAAATTGAAGGACTACGGTCACCAAGCTGCCCGTCTGGGTGAAGGGAGAGGAGACTTGAGGAGTGTCCAAACATTGTCACCAGAATTGAAGATATGGCACTTTGTTATGTTAACTATGACACAAAACATTGAATTTTTTTTATTTATTTTTTTTAAAAAAAAGGATTATATGTTTTTGCATGTATATAGGGATTCCGGGATAGAATGGAGACTGAATGGAAACGGGAAACTCTTTGTTATACATCTGTCATCACCGGCCGCGTTTGCTTGTCGAGGTCCCTGTGTGATATTGCGGATGTGCAGGAAGAATGAAGCCGGCTCAATGAATTAAATTTTGGGACGTCTCTTGGTATAATGTCTTTTTCTAGCACTGTTTGCTTGGTGTCTTGCTTGTTTGTTCCACGGGCCAGGCTGCTTCTCCCTTGCTTGCTCATGGAAGCTTCCATTGGGAAGACGGGAGGGAAGTGAGGGAGAGTTGTGAATCACGAAGGGGGATGTTTCGAAAGGTGCCCGCCTTTGCTTCATTAAATTGCTCCTTTTCATGGCTGGAAAGAAGAAAAAATCGTGTTATATTGTTCAAATGCGGTTGGTGAAAATCATCCGTGGCACGTCTCGATAAGTTATCCAAACTGCCATAATCTTTAGATCCAGGCGAGCGTTGGGGTGATGTGTAAAGGATCAGGGGTAGGCGAGTATGCGGTGTCTGGTGTCGATAGGGCCACCGGGTGAGAAGAGTGTGTGAGATGATGAGTAATTAGTTGGTCTGGGTAAAAAAAAACATTTGCTTGTCCTTGACCGAAGCCCGTTTTGTGTGATTGCTATACCGAAGGGGGGGTTTATGGGTGTCGGTGTATAATCACGCAACCGGTATAGATGCTCATTTGGAAAGATTGCGTGTGGTGTTTTTGGGGTTTTCACATCGTCTTCCCATCTAATCAACGGTTGACTAGCAAAGTGACTTCTCCATAGTCCTGAGATAGACTCGGTGATGATTATGGTTTTTCTTTTTCTTTTCTTTTTTTCTTTTTTTCCCTTTTTTCTTTCCCCCTTCGCAACGTGCTTGTTCCCGTCGTAGGGGGACCTCACTTTCTGTATCCGCAGTTCATCTGTCTTTGCTGTGTTCATCTGAAGATGATGTGAAGTAGAAGGGCACAATGAAGATCGAGACCTCTACTTGTTCTGCCCCTGAGCGGTATGCTCTTAGTTCCGGCTGTGACTGGGAAAGTAGAGATGGTATAATTTATCCGATGGAAGTGAGATAAATAGACTGATTACTAGATAAATATTGACATGACTTTGACTTCATTCCGAGTCCATGACCTCGACTCAGAACCTCGTGTGAACGAGCATTCGTATATCGTAGCCCCATTCTGCGCGTTCCAAAGTAAATAACAAGAATTTATATGCTTCAAACACAGTCAACAAGACAGTTGAAGTTGACGTCTTAACATGAGCCATGCAAAATCTCGACACGCTTTGACGGCCCAAGCAGCCTTCGCACTGCTAGTTCTTCCCTCCCTGATTACTTTCGTACTCATGAATAGCAAACATTTTCGGGGCACTCGTCAGCTTCCTCTACACACCATTTGTCTGTTAGTTGGCGGCATCAATCAAAGTGCAGTTTCCACATTCCCCGGAGCTATCCCCTTTTCTCCTTCTTGCACCTTCCCCCCCCCCCCCCTTCTCCTCAATCTCCCCCATTTCCCCCCTTCTCCGCCGTCTCCTTGCATGAAAACGAATCCACGTACCTACATGACGACTAAGAGTTTAAAACCCGGATTCCACACACAACCTTCTGGTACCACCCTCCATCATTCCTTCCCCCCCCCCCCTTCCCGCCAACCCATGCCAAGTTCCACAATCTGGATATACACACACACACACACACACACATCTTCACTATAATTACTACCTACCTACCGAACAACACACACTTCGCCAAAAAATCCGTGCGTTTTCTTACGTAGGAAATCATAGCTAAAAAAAATCCTTGTTCAATGATATTCTGTGCATGACGCTAAAAAGAAAAAAAAAAACTCCAAAGCAGTAAGAGAGTAACAAAAACAAGGAAAACAAAAAAGAACTAGATAGACTACTTTCCATGCTTGCCTTGGATACACATTACATGGGATACTCACGTAGGTCTTGCTATCAATCTCGTAAAAAAAAAAATTAAAAAAATTAGTATGGTGCTATATAATCGGATGTCATGTAAAATGTTCTCTCTCTTATTATTATCAAAAGACAGGCAAATACCGAAGACGTTTCATTGATTATACACCCCCTCCCCCTCCCTTCTCCCCTCTCCCCCTCCCGTTTTCTTTTCTTTTCTTTTTTTTGGGGGATTTATTTTTCTTTCCACATCCCACATATATCCTCAATCTGGACGTCGGTCTGAACATTTTGTAACTTTAACTGCAACTTTTATACCCCCCCCCCCCTTTCCCCCTCCCCACCCCCAAATCCAAATACGGGAAATAAACGCAAGAGAATATCAGACGAAAAAGAAACGACCGCAAGCCGGGGCATGCATTGATGATTTGTTTGATTTGTTCTCGTTTTTTTTTTTTTTTTTTTTGCGCCTTGATGCACTAATTAATAAGCATTTATTATTCGTAGTGTGTGTGTACTTGAAGTTAAACCGGCCGAGGAGGGCACGGGAGTCGGTGCCTGACCTCTCCATCATGCATAGACAACCGTTGACAACCCGCAAAGTCCACCCACGGGGACGGGTGATCTACGAACGAAACCCTCTTTTCTTAGAGGGGTTCCACCCCCTTTTCGTGCAGCTCATTACACACACTGCCGTAACTTAAACTGTTGTAGGCAAATGTTTTCATGACTGTCATTAATTCGTAGACGGCTATGGCGATGGAGAGCAAGATAGACATGGGGGATGTCAGCTAACGCAATCGACTCATAATCCAGTTGACCCTCTCGCAAAGCTTCTCTTGCCGCCGAAGCCCCCCTTTGCTTGGCAGCCTAATTATCACCTTGCCACCTTCCCCCCACCTCCTCCGCTTCTTATCAATGATATACTATAGCTCGGTCAATGATATATCTCAAGACTCTCTCGTTATGTGAAGCGATTCTGAGATCTCCGATTGGGATGTGACAATCACTGCCGCATGCCATGATTTGGCGAATGACCCCTGAAATAACGTCGTGCCGTATGTCTTCTAAGTGGTTGATAATTATCTATCAAATGAAAACAAAGTCGTTACCATAGTCCCCGCCTACCCAAAGAGTATCTCGCAATAATGCCCGAGCACATGTCGTTGGCTTCCCCATGACCACAAGCCACCATCAAGTGCTTATGTCTCTTTGGAAAGGCTTGGGATGTTGGGGTTTTAGTGAAAGCGGGCTCGGATTGAATAAAAAAAAAAGTCTTGGGTAGCAGAGGCGTGCGGATAGCTACCCTGCACGGATGAAACTCTTCTTCTGTTCATGATTTAAACCATCATGATGATGAAGTTGCTTCAAAAAGAAAAAAGAAAAAAGTCCCAGAAAGGTAAAGCAAGCAGCAAGGGGTTACCAAAAGCGGGCAGCATCATTGTGCCAGATCCAAGAATTTGTGCTCAATGGGGAGAGTGGGTTGTTGGTGGGGGTCTGAAGACAGGGGGAAATGTTCCTACAGAGGGCAACATTGACCACCGGTTGCATTTGTTTGATCTCTGGTGCTTGTCACCTCCTCTGCTCCCTCCATGCCTCGCTTTCCCACGCCACTCCCCGCGTTGTTATAGAAGACCGTCAAAAGAACCCTCTCATCAGATCAGACGAACAGCGGCCTTACAAATCTCCACTTGTTTTCATAGCACAGTATACTAGACATTGCTGTTCGGTGAGGCTCACGATCCTGCGCAAGTTGTAGATCATCGGCACGTTACGGGTCGTTGGACCGCTGGCCATGTCCTTGCTGTTGATCGCCAACCTGTCGCTTGGCCCGTGTCCCTGAATAAGCACCTACTGGATGTCTCCTCCTCGTCGTCGGCTTGGCATCGCAATCCTCCGACGAGAGTCGCTGGGGAGCATACTGCTGATCATCGGAGCTCAAGGTTCGGAAGTCGGCCTCAACGATGATTGAGGCGCGCATGAATGACTTTCAGACCTCGTCATGTGGGCACAATTAGACCCCGGACGGCTGCGGCGAGGCGAGACCCTCATAGCTCTTACATGCTTAAAAGCTCACCACCACCTCTTTCCGCATGCGCCGCTGTGGTTAAGACGTCAGCACGTAGGTTTTGGCACGGATGATTTGCCAGAATTTGGATCCAGCCGTCCCTGGGTGGGCTTTCGTCGAGGATTGACGAGATCTCGACCAGTGGGAATCCGGCCGGGCTCACGCTATGACCTCGCTAGGAATGATTTTCTGCCTTTTTCTGCCCAATGGCCGCGAAGATCAGTTCGCACCGGACCCGGAAATTATACCCAATGAACATGCCGACCTGTCCTTTCTTCATCGCCGTTGGTCGATGCAGACCAGACTCTGACTGAAAAAGTGTGTGAATTTTTTCCTCTTTATCACCGGGGGGGGGGGGGGGCTGGTGCAGAGACACCACTGCTACCCAGATTGCTTGGAAGACAGCCACGGTTGCGACCGTAGGATGTTCAAAAACGGCGTTCTTGTTGCGCTCAGCAGGAGTTAAGAAGTTCTTCGCATACTCCCAAACCGCAATTGTTGTCTGTATTAGGTTTTTTGCTCGATGCTTGTCTAACATTGAAGTTTCCTTTGGGTAACGCGCACTACGCAAATCGAACCCTCGAGGCTAATAAGTTTGTTGTGAAAATGGCTCAAGAGTCTCATCGTCTTATAAGTGGTAGTGCAGGCGACCGATGGACCGGAGGATACTGCCCGGTCTCCCTATCGCAGGTGTGGTTGTTGTTGATGTTGTGTAATCTGCAGCTGATATCCAGATCATCGTCTTGGGAATTAACAAGGATACGGCTGAGTCAATGGGGGCAAGCCACGACGGGAAATGGAAAATGGAATAGAGACAAAAAAGGGAAGAGGTGAAAAAAAAAAAAAAAAGAAAGAAAGGTGCATATCGTCTGTGGTCTATGGTGTGTCTGTGTCCGTCTCGGGTACTTTAATGGCATGTCTCACGGTGGTTGCGTTGCGGGCCGACCTGACACTACTTTAGAACACTGCAGTCTTTTTGACATTTGACAGTCGTCGGTGATCGCATTACGCTGTCCTACTGACACACTACAGGTACAATCCGCGCATGGATGAGGGTGATGGAAAACGGGAAACGGCACGTCGCGTTGTGAGACTCCCGTCTTGGTCGTCCAATCTACATTACCAGGTACGCACTGTTCCGGATAGGTATGGTGGTTGAATTTTTTTTTTTTTTTTGTGTTGACAGCCCGAGGGGACATGGGCCCTGCGGGCCAGTTAAGCGACCGCATCTTGTGCAAGCAGCTAACGAGCGGGCCCCTTGTAAATTTTGGGGATGGCTCCTTGCAAACGTCCTAATAAACGTCCATGGCTTGCTGCACGGCGACCACGGCTGTTGATTCGCGCGATGCACCGGTTCCGCGTGCAGACTATTATCGACCCAGGGTGTCAGAATCTCAAGTATCATTTCAAGGCGAGGATTTCCAATATTGCGAGCAACAATTTAGCCCCTTTGAGCTGGACACGGGGAATGAGGGACGAGAATCGAAAATGGGGTTCAGGTAGAAGGAGGCAGTTTTAATCTGAAATTTGTGCGGCGTCGCCCCTTCTCCCATGCCACTCTGCGGCCTGTGTGCCCCTTCCACCTGCACAGGCCGCAGTCTGATTGAGAAGGAGACGGGACGTCGGGATCGGGTGAGTGCAGCAGTGGCAGCTGCCCTGGGTGTTGGCCTGTCGGGGGTTAAAAACTCGGTAGTGTAGGGCACCAAGCAGGTATGGGAGCTCTTGGACTTCAGCTGGTGGCTTCGTCCACCTTCCATCCTCGTTCGTCGACGATCACATCAATTTTTACGCTACACGCAATATGTACACATGGCTTTCCTCCATGGCGCGCTCCCAACAGAACCACAACCTGGAAAGCGCGAAAAGTTGGATCCTGGCTGACAGCCACCGCGTTTTGCGAAAGTTACTGGCGGCGCCAGCCAAGTCCCGAATTGCTTTTTTATTTCTCTCACTCTTGGACATGGCCCTGGCTCGTCTTCCCACGAACCCCGGTCGATACATGGGCACGGCAACGATACCGGGATGCCTGGGCCGGTACGTACCCGCCGCCTAGGTGAGTGGGCGAGGGTGAGAGGTACCTGACCACCAGACATGGAGAAGCCATGGACATTTTCCGTCCATCTGACGACGCTAACAGCGGCCATGATCCTCCACCTTCTCCCATCTCTTTTGATCTTGACTCGACCTGACTCGGCTCGACTCCAGTTAACTCGAGGCTTCATTTCACCCATTTCCCTGATAGGTGCGGTGATATGACTGCTGCCGCGGAGTCCATTTCAAAATGCCTACCAAAAAGGTGCCGAGGATCAAGTTGAGCTTGAGGACTGGACGAGATTTACTCTCACAGATCTCTCGCAACCAAAATGACCCTCCCCCTCATCAGCACCCCGGCTCCTCTTCCATTCTCTCCAACACCGCTGGTTCCCACGTCCCCCAATCCGGATCAAGAACCCCGGACCCCTGCTGGGATATAGAGGATGGGTTCCTTCGCGTACATAGTACAAGTACCAAATGCCGCCCGAGCGTGATCTCTCCGCCGCCTGCCCTGTCTTCTGTGTGTTCAAGTTATCTTTGCGCCAGTCCCCCAGTCCCCAGTCCCCAGTCCCCAGTCCCAGTCCCAGTCCCAGTTCCAGTCCCAGTTCCAGTCCCCGTCCGCGTCCCAAACCTACAGCTTGGACTGCATTGCGGCGTCTGCTCTGCGGCCCAGTGTTGTCTTGCTGCTGGGAGATCTTTTGTTGTTTGTTGCTGCACCTCCTCGGATGCTGCTGCAAGTCCCGGGACACCACTTACACACTCTCCCCACTCTCTCTTTCTCCCCCCCCGCGCATGTCTTCAATATCGACTCGTTCATCTTTCAGCACGCTTTGGGGGCCCTCGGCGGACCGGTAAATCGGTAGGGAATCCCCAGAGCTGACTATCACAGCACCAGCGCCCAAAACCGTTACTTAACCGATACAAGACGGCTGGCTTGTCCGACCCTTCCGTCCGTCCTTTTTGATACTGCTGCTTCATATCGCCAAAAGCGGCTACGGATTTGAGCTGCTCATAAGCCCTCATCCATCTAGTCTCCCCAGGCTGCAAACTTGACCAGCGCTACGCTGCTTTGTTTGACCAAGAGACCTGCCGAACGGCCACCCCCCTATGCTTCTGCAGCAAGCTACATACGGTACAACATCACATCCCGGGACTCGACTTGCAACCTTCACGAGGGGCCAGACCGCTGCATCCTCGATTCAGGAACCAATTGCTTGTCGTTGCGCTCCCCTCATATCATGCATGCCTGCCTCCTGAGTGTGTCCGTCCTTGCGTCTTTGCGTCCTACACTGAACCACACCCCTCATCTCCTGACCAGGTTCATCCCCACACTTGCCATCACCTTTCGAGCTCTTGCATCCAGTTGTTCACGCCGCTGCCGTCCTGGTTTGATCTGAGCCAGACGAAGCCTTCCAGCCAAAATGCACAACCAAATCATCGCCTCGACGGGCATGGACCAGGAGAGTCATCTAGCACACGACAACAACGTATATGGAAACGACAGCTGGGGAGTCGACATGAACTCATATCACCACCATCCCACCACCATGTCAGAGTACGGCAGCAGCTATGCGTATATGCCACCCATTACCCATGGCCTTCCCTCCGAGGCCTTGAGCAGGATGGGACCGCCGCCTCATCCACAATCGCTACACCAGCCTCAAGCTAGTCACACGCAGCTACCGATGCTCATGATGCCTCATCATACTACTACTACTTGGCCGAGCCAGCTGGTGACAAACGGGCCATCCTCCTACAGCCCGCACTCTGCTCCACCTGTCCCACTCCCTTCGGCGCCACTCAAGACAAAGCTGCCGGCCCTTCAGACTTCGCATACGGGCCATACTTCACAGCCAAGAAAGACACTGACTGATGAGGATCGCCGAAAAATGTGCCAGTATGCCGAGGACAATCCCACCGCCAAGCAGACCGACATTGGCGCTCGCTTTGGCGTGGAGAGGAGGTAGGCAAACAAGCACCCAGGGCTCAACTGATAAGCAGCTAACATGGTTGACAGTACTGTGTCTAAAGTCCTGCGGCAAAAGGATAAGTACCTGAATCTGGATGACCGTAGCAGCTCGCCGATTAAACGTGGCAAAGGAAAAGGAGCAGACATTGAAAAGACACTGACCAACTACGTTCACAAGAACCGGCAGAAGGGTATCCCAGTGACGAGCGAAGATATCAAGGAGAAGGCATTCATGTTCTCAAAAGGCGTGAGCGGCGTTGCGGACTCGTTTCTCAAGAGCAATGGCGGCGCCTCCGCCTGGCTTGAGAAGTTTATGCAGAAGAATGGGATACCGTCTGGGAGACTGATGCGGCGCGCGTCGGAGACGAACATTGGCGACAATTTTCGCGGATCTCCCTCGCTCAGTGCATCCCAACCATCGAGCGCCATCTCTCCCGCTTCGGCATCTGAACATCTTTCTCCATCACCCTTGTCAGCAAATAAAAGTGACGAGGAAAAGGAGAATGCCCACCACTTCATGGATTTCACCGCCGACGGCGCTTATAAACATACAAACTCACAGAGCACCACGTCACTATCCAGCTCTTACGTCGACACTCCAACCACCTCCTATCCCGGAAGCGCACTCAGCCCGACTGCCTCGTTCAGCTTCTCTCCTAATTCCAATCTTGGTGCCTTCCCGCCTATTGATGGCCCAGGGGCAGGATTCCAGCGTCCACGGAGCCAGACGTTCCCGACATTGGACCTCGAGTACATCAATCAAAGTCAAAATAGCGAGTCACTGACGCCAAAATATCACGTCCCGTCCACAGCACCATCATCGGCCCTGGAACCGCCGAGCAACGAAATGAGTGGCTCACATTATAACCTCGACCATGCAATTTCTCCGCAACTTCGACGCAGCAGCAGCAACGGTAGCCTCGCAGGAAGGTCAACAACTTCTCTTGCTGCCAGTGTTGTCGGCTCTTCGCCAAGCTCCCCGACGCAAGAGGATGCCCGCAGGGCTGCCGATACCTTGCTGTCGTTTATTCAAACCAATAATCTCGGAGATCATAACGAGATCATGACTATTCTAAAGCTGACAGAGAAGCTACGGATACACCAAGCGCAGCTTGCGAAAGTGGCAGCACACGGCATGGGAGGGCTATCACGCATTCCCGAAGGCGACAGCGAAATGCCGAATGCCCCAGCAGCTGAGATAAAACTTGAACAAACCACAAGAGCGTAGTCAAGAGGCTTTGCAAAACGGCGATAACAGGGAACCGACTCCTCTTGGAGTCTTTATTCTTTTCGACGATGGGCGGAAATATTGCTGGAATTTGCCAGAAACAGCACACTGTACACGCACACACGTACACACGCACACACACACACACACACACACACATTACGCATAAATATTCCCTTACTTTTGCCAGCACATTAACACTATATCAACAACCACAACAACATTATCTTGGAATTTTAACAATATACCCGGCGTTTGTCGAATTTCTATACCGCTCCCGCCACCGGAAGAATATACGCTCACGCGAAATTCAAAGAAAAAGAGACTTGGAAGCGGGTTTTTTATTTATTTATTTACTAGCTCACGTGTCCTTTTCCTTTCAGACTTTATTTCTTGACTTTTGTCTCGATGCCTTTTTTCGCCTTTTGACTGGGCAATTTTTTTTGCCGACTCAAATTTGAGTCTTCTGAACACTTTGTACAATATTTGCATCATTCATTTTCTTTCCCTCCTTCACATTTTTTTTTTCAATAGGTAAGGGTGCTCTGAAAGACGGGAGGGGCCATCGATGGAAAAATCGATATTCACGGGCGAAATTGAGGAGTAGGAGGACGTTGAAAGGGAATCTATTAAGGCGAAATCCATTTTTTCTAACCCCCCCTTTTTCTTTTTTTTTTTTTAACCTTTTTTGCTTTATACCTATGACAATGGGAATTGGATTTTGGACTTTTATGGAAACATTTCTTTTTTCTTTAGGATAGGGTTTTTCATGGGCGGAATCCTCTTGATTGCCTCTTGTCCTTTTTTTGGTAAGGGCATTCATTTTTTTGGTGGAACGAACAAGCTAAGCCCTGGGGGGTAAATATTAGGAAGGGAGATGGGGGGACAGAGAAACCCAAGAGTGAGTGGATGAGCTGGTGGGAGAGACCGAGTCTGAACTTCACAACACCCAAGCGTGTAATGGGATTCTGTATGTAATCATCAGGCTCTGGAAACGAGATTTGGTGTAATATACAGAGCCTCTCTTTTTTGATACCCTTGGTACTGGTTTTCTCTTTTGTATCTTCCATCAACCAATCCACGCTCTCTTTTCTGCCTTTGAAGCTTCTATGATAAGCTTTCCCCTCCACCTCCCCTTCCTTCAAATATATCAAAAGCTATTGATTTTTTTTTTGGAAGTTTTTTTTTAACTTGCTTAGATTGATAATGTGTATGCCACTTTCCAAACATATGGAACTATCCCCCAAGAGTCATTTCGAGACCCTGTAAGTGCAATTTTACGAATCTACAGAAACAGGAATTCTCTCAGCCCACAGCTCCAGCGCCCCTTTCTCAGCCAGCTCGGGCATCAGCCTGACCAATACCAGCTCCAAGATACCGTATACCAGGTGTTTGTTGCAGTATCCATCTTCGAAAACCTCCAAGATACCCCGCTCAATCTCTTTCAAGATTTCCCATTCCTCAGCCTCTTCACCTTCACCCCCAGCAAGGGGCGAAGGCGTACCGCTTCGACTGCTGTTCCCGCTCCCACTACTGCTGCTAGGATTATACTCCCTACCAATACTAGTCTTTTTCAAAGATTTCGAGCGCCGGTGGTGACCGAGATGCTGATCACCACCGCCACCACTACTGACATTGCCACTACCCTCGGCGGTCCGCTCCGCACGGGACGAAGAAGACAGCGGAGACGGACCCTTTTGCCTGCTGCTAGTGTTGATGGCAAGCTCCCGAGGCCTATTAGCCTCGGCTGCCTTGTTTCCCCCCTGCTTTGCTCCTCGTTCTGTCATTTTCAGCCCAATAGACCCAACAGAGCCTGTAAAATACAGCCTTCCTACAGCGGCCGCCACACCGGACGGCGAACCGCAGCACGCCGCTGCCCAAACAGCCCTAGCGCACCTTTGCCTGAGTGCGCGCAGCTCAGCGTCGGAAGAGGGAGGCATCAGAGACGGCTTGCCAGGTGCGTTATTTGGGAAAAGCGCCCCCCGCACATTGCGGAGAAGTGGGGGCAGGCTGGCAGGGTTCAGGAGGTGCCTTTGGATACCATAGGATAGTAATCTGTCAAATCATGAAAACCCGTTAGAAAAGAGTAAAAAAGAATGCACAAGACAATAGAAATTCCAGATCCGACCAGGGGTGCATCAAATCAGGTCAAAACGTGCGTGCGGACGTGTGTGTGTGTGGTGTGGCTGCTGGGGGTCACGTAACAATGACATTCGATATAACTTCGTCTGAGACAAAAAGCAACATCGTGTTTCATTCATGCGTGGGGGGACGATAGGGGGTAAGAGGATGAGTGTGTGTCTGTGTGAGTGTGTAATGGAGGGTATACATAAAAGAAGGTAACATTCATCCCGATTATTTGCGGCCTTTCTGCGGCGAGGTTCAAAAAGAGAAAACGGGAAAGGGAAGAACAGGGTGCCAGAAGATTGTGGAAACAGTAAAAACGGCGATTTACGTAGTTGTTGCTTTTTCCTCTCCCCGAGACACTAGATGAGTGGAATATCGTTTTTGGGGCCGCGGAATTGACCTGAAATTCCGCTTGAAAAAAAAAAAAAAAAAAAAAAAAGAAACTCTCTTTGGAAAAAATTGCAAGTCTGTGAACCTGCCCCGCGGCTGAGGCGGCTTGCTAGGGAACGCTATAGTGCGGTCGCGAGCGAGGACGAGGGTCAGGGCCAGAGCCAGAGCTTTGTGGCCTTGTGCGGGGGACCAGGGCAGGGGGAAGATGAAAATTTGGCGGGGGAGGATGCTTACAGGGAACGCAGCATTGTCCATGGACCATGGACCATGGACCATCGGACTTGAGCCGGAGGGAGGCACTTGCGCTCACGTCATGTCGTCAAAGCAGATCGCTTCTTTTCAGACTCGATGGCGAGGATGGAAAGACACTTTCCGGGACTCCCGGGCACAAACCCAAGCATCACAATCTTTCGTGGCATTTCGTTCGCCGTCTGTGTCTGATCTAGGGGACCTTCGCTTGAGCAGTTGCATGATGCTCACCAATCGAGGTTGAGGTCGTGATATGATCTGTCATTCCGGCCATTTCTGTTGAGCGACAAAGATGCAGCCGTGAGACGGACGCCAACCGAGAATGGGCAAGCCTCATCGCGACGATCTCTCTGTTTGCTCGACAACGGAGACGGCACGCTGTGGGGCGGTACGGAGCGCGCATCGATAAGTGAAAGTGTGAAGGTGAGATGGGCTCGGCGTAAAAAGCGAGGTGAGGAAGATTTGATGATGGCTTGAAGGAGGGGTGTCGGATCCCTGCAAGGTGCTCCAGCTCGGCGCGTAAACAAGACATGTTGATGGACGGTTTGAAGAGCCCGGTGAAGGCTCTTGTGCAATAGGACGCAGCCAAGGCGGTACGGCGCCGCGATTGGACCAGAACTTCTGGTGGGTGCCGTATGCAAGGCCCCCAAAGAAGGGCGACATCTGCAGGTCGCCGATTCGGCCGCAGGACATGTGGTGTGTGTGTTGCACTGCAGCCCATCTTTTACCCCGAAGCCTAGCTACGGCTGGGTATTGGCGGGAAACTTCTGCGCACGCTGCAACCCCACTGTCACCCAACTAAACCGCACGACGCGGCGCTTTCTTCGAGACGACGACTCTTTGGGTTTGACCTGTCGTGTTGCACTCGCAAAACCACGAAATACAGTCCTTGATTCGTGCCATGAACGGCATAGTCTCAGGTCCAGTGACTTGCGCTTCATGCAGTGTGACGAGCTAATATGCAAAGGGGTTGAGAAGGGGGAAGTGAGATGGGTCACCCACCTGTCAAGCCTGCCATCAACGGCCGCGATTTGTCCAGGCCCCGTCATGGATGCCCATTGCAACATCGATATGGCCCCGCAGAGCCAGGGCATCCGGGTGTCCATCTCAATGAGATTCGATATTGCCGACCAACATCTGAAAGCCAACACTGGTGTCTTGCTTGGCTCCGCGTCCCGTCGCTCAACCTCGTGATGAGTCCCATGCCCACCCTTGCGCGGGGCCGTGCTGTGAAAGGCTCTCGGTGGTAGGGAGCGGGACGTCATGAGAACCGAAAAGGCCAATCTGATAAACGAGGTAGCCAGGAAGCACCAATGAACGGCCCTCCAAAACAGAGTCTGGAGCGAAGAGAAGCTGCGGCCATCCACCGCCCCCTTGCTCGGCCGTCCCGAGGCATTTCCGTCCTCGGCCGCCTTCCGCTGGCCGACGATCCTCGATATGATGATGAAGAGCTCCATTATTAGCCACGGCTCCGATAGTTTGTTGACTACTGAGTTCCCAATGATGAGCTCTGAAAATATCTGACCAACCAGAGCCGTCAGGCACCTGTTTTCGAGGTCTTCTGTGGGGAGAAGGATCGCCAGGACGGCCTGGACTAGCAGCTGACGATAGGCTACTTCGTTCTCGGCCTGCTCGGCGGCATTCGTGGGATCATCGTGGCGGAGGACTGGGGAAAGGGCGGGAAGCGGACATAACGAGTGATAGATCTCGCGTGGGTTTGTCCTGACGGGGGCTTGGGTGGTGGGATTATGGGCGACGCGGTAGGCTGGTGAGACCTTGAGGTTAGCATGACCAAATCTGGTAGATGTGCGGCATTGGACGCACCAGCAATGTGTCTATCGATGAGCTCA
Source organism: Cladorrhinum samala (assembly GCA_033576145.1). Lineage (NCBI taxonomy): Eukaryota > Fungi > Ascomycota > Sordariomycetes > Sordariales > Podosporaceae > Cladorrhinum > Cladorrhinum samala. The sequence continues at coordinate 123,675 of MU864991.1, forward strand.
GGAATCTCGTCAAATAGTAGACTCTCCAGATCCACCTTCCTCAGCCGCTGCTCAAGGGCGCGAGTAATATGCGCAATGATCTGGACAATCTCGGCAACAAACGTCTCGTCGGGCGTGATCTTGGCATACCAGTTCTGGACATACTCCCTCAAGATGATGGCGATGAGGGCGTAGAGCTGCAGATCCACATCATTGCGGCTCGTTAGGGGGGGCAGGGGGAGATCCTCTATTGAAACTGGCGAGTTCTTGGCCTTCTCCAGGTTTTGGGGGCAGAGGACGCGACGGATGAGGAGAGCGGTGGCCTTGTCTGAGAGGGGATCTGGTGGTGGTGGTTGGCGTGGACCCCGTCGAGCAGTGCCCGCTGCCACTGCTGCCCCTGCCGTCCCTCCTCCCCCTCCTCCCCCTCCTCCCCCCCCTCCTTGCTGGGTTACTGCTGCGCCGGGTTCAGCCAATGTTGAAGACGGCGAATGGGCGACATTGTTGTTATTATTGCATCGGTGGTTTGACGGCACGCTCGATTCAGATTGGGCGCTCGATGTTTGCAAAGGCTTCAGCCGAGCGGCTCCGGCGGTTGAAGTTGGTGATGGTGTCGTGGGTCCAGGTGTCAGGACTCGGCCAGGAGTCTGGGCTGCTGCGGTCGTCATATCGAGTTTGCAGATGGAAAAGGCATCCCGGTCTCGGTCATCTCGGCATCCTAATCATTCACGGCGTTTAACGAAAGAGAAAACTGGCCAACTGTAATTCAAGCTTTGTGCTTGTCCTGCGCGCAGCAGGCGCAACAGGAGTCTCGGATGCTAGGACGCTGGGACGCTGGGACGCTGGAAGTGGGAGGCGGAGGTCAGTCCGACTGAGGTCGCTTATCGGGCCCTCCAATGCAGGCGATCACTTGCATCGTGCCATGCTGGTCAGAAAGCGGCAGGCGGTGAGTCGCACATACATTTCAGACAGTGTCTGTGTTGGCCACGCATACTGTGTACTTGAGGCGTGCCCATCATCAAGGTATCTGTTACCTACAATGCGGGCGAGTTGCTTGGGAGAAAGGAATGGCGAAGCACGATTGTCCCTCGATGGAAGATTTGTTGCAAAAGAAAGAGGCCAACTGACCGCGGGCGTGTCAGTAAAGGCCGCCCTTTATCTAGTGCAGAGTCATTGCCAGAGCTGGCACGGATAACATGGCAACCCTAAACCCCCTTTTATACAAATAAACAAGCATCCCTCATGCAACCACGACGAGGTTGGGCTTTATGGGCAGACGTTGTACAATAAAACTCAAGCGATTTAGCGAGTTCTGCAGCCGTCCGTATGCACCGTATGCGGCCGACTTCTGACCAGGGCATGCATGATGCACCGCAAAGCTAATTGAGCACAAACCACTGGTCATATCCTTATTTACACTACATGCGTACCTAGCATTGAGCACGAGTGATAATTCATAGCTTGGTGATACATGTTTATTCTAAAGCAACAGCAACTGAGGCGGTGATTTTAGCTAGCGTATAGCATGGGAAGGGTTCATGAATTGAGAACTCAGTCTGCCTCAGTGAAGCCATACTGCTAAGCGGAATCCTTTCGAGTCGCCTCGTATCTAAAATTGATATATAGTCAGCATGACGCCCTTAAGAATCAGCATCTCAGAGTTTTGAGTCCACCTACCTCTTGCCCCTGAAAGCCCATACGCCCCAGTTGCCCGCACTGACGTCCTGGGGGTCCATATCGTTCAAATCCCACCGCAGACTACGGAATTTGTTCTCGCCTGGCTCCAGCAACACATCAAATTCGCCCGAGGCTTTCTTGTTGACCCATTGGATGTCGCGCTCCATATCCTCCTGGGTGTAGCCAGTGACGATGATGGGTGCCTTGGTCTCAAGGAGGCACGGGAGAGTCTCCTCCCACTCATGAGAGCTAGCGGGATGTCCCAGGCCGGGATGGAACATGACGAAACAGTCAAAGTAAGGGTCATATGGATAGAAATAGCCGGTTTTGTGGATGGTGTGGTAGTAGTCAACAATGGTGCTGATCTTCATTGTCGGCCATACCCGGTCTTCCACGATGGCGCCATAGGGGTTAGAAGCCGTGCGAGGCGGAAGCGGGAACTCGTCGTCTCTGTTGGCCATGCTTTCAGGACCGATGAAGATGAGATGAATCCTTGACCGGGGGAAAAGGTGTGCCAACTGGGTCCAGACGTCCCTGGGAAGCGATGATTCCGCACGGGCTCCGAGGATAAACAGCCTTACCGGTGGTGCTTCCACACGAAGTCCCTTGATGTCTTGACCACCGCCCGTCTTGCGCGGATGAAGCGTGTAGCGCAAAGCTAGGAGGAGCTGTCAGAAAACCTTCATCACGTATTGTCCGTCCGTACCGCCAGCTGAATGTGACACATACCACTGAAACTCTTCAAACCCTCGGTTGTTAGCCTGCCGCCAGACTTGATGCTGTATGGACTAAGCTCATGAATGACGCTCCCGATTGTGATGGGGTATGTCAAGAGCCTGGTCGCCTGTCTCATGCTTCGGTCGTCGTTGATGGCTTCGAATTGTCGAGTATACAAGAAAGTATCCCAATTGGTCATATTAACCAGGGCCTCCTCCATTTGTGGCCCAGCATATTCGAACTCGGGGAAGAAACGGCCGGATCGAAGATCGTGGTCATCCTCATTGATCTGGCGCAAGGTGTCGCAGATCTCGAGATGTTTCTCGTAGTCGCCGGCCCAGTGCTCGGCACTGCAATACACCGGAATGCCACAGTCGGGGCACTCAAAATCGACACCTCGTGGTGGGGCGCTGCCATGAGGCTGGTGGTCATGGTGGGGGCAGCTGGCATGCTGTCGAATATAGGCCGCCCGTCGTCGGATCTCGGGGATTGGGGAGTGGGTGAAGGAGTGGAAAAGGTCATCGGGAGCAAGGATTCTTTTCGATTCGCTTGAGGCTGACTGTTGGCTGCCGGAAGCGAAGGTATTTTGCGCAAAGGCGGAGGAGAAGCGCTTGGTGGCAGAGCTCTGGATAGCTCGCGGGGCGGGGGGTCGAGCAATGGTGCTGTTTGGTGCGTCTCTGCCATGAAGGGACCGCCGTTGTTGCTGAAAAGCTTTCAAGAAGCCATTGGGTGTTATATACTGCTTTCTCAAAGTAACCGAGCACCGAGCGCAAACTCTCGACAGCGTCGAGCGTGCTGCCAGCTCTGCTGGGAGAGCCATCATGATTGTTTTTTTTTTTTCTTTCTCTGTGAGGTGATAATTGACTTTCGGTTCCTTATCAGAAGCTCCCACACATTAATGTTCTGAGCTGACCCAATTAGCTCCAAGATGCACCACTCAGCCCACCTTGCACCAAGCCTGCTTGGGTAATTAGGTACCGTCACTGTGCGCAAAGTTTAGATGATCAAGTCGACATCGTCTGAGGTCTCTGCAAGCCAGCACGGGGCTCTGCACTCTTATTGATTTTATGTTGCCTCTCAGAAGCTGGAGAATGCTAATGTCTTGTAGCATCTACATGCTCAATAATTTTCGGGTGCTATAAAGGTTAAAATCATACAAAACTTTTCTCCAGGATTACTAGTTGGTCCAAGTTGCAGTTCTCAATATACAGTGCTATTTCTTACTGCACACCGTCGTTTACAAAACGCGTTTTGACCAATTTAGCGTGCCGCAGCTCCAGAACCGCGGGGCGTGGCTGAAAGAAAGTTGAACAGCAGCCTTGCCAGTAGATAGCTTTTTCAGCTCAACCTTGATCAATAGTTTTTTTTTTTTTCCAACAACCAGTCGACCAAGCCAAATTCGACCCTACCAAACTCTTCACATGAACTTTTGAATGCCACCAAAAGCGCCAATAGCAGGTCCCACGAGTTGAAGATAACCAGTTCTCCGAAAGAAGCCGCGCCGGCTTTCTGCGCAGCTCAGGCACCATGGCGACCACCTCGAATATGTTTTTATACTCTCTAACCATCCAGCCACCGACAACCATATCACAAGCGCTGCTTGGTCAGTTCTCCGGAACAAAAGAACAACAGATTATCACGGCATCGGGCTCGCGTCTGACCCTCCTTCAACCCGACCCAAGACAGGGCAAGGTGAACACGATCTTGTCGCATGACGTCTTTGGAATTATCAGGTCGATCGCCGCTTTCCGTCTTGCAGGAAGCCACAAAGGTGAGTAGTATCATCTCCCAGTCCCGCTCCCCAGCATACCCTGTTTCTCGAGCAGTTAGTGATTCTGGTATCCGCTCCTCAGCTTTGGTGGCACCGCCATCATCTCCCGCCTGAACTTCCTTCCCACACATAGCGGTCTATGCTAAATATCTCTACTCGCCCAGATTACATCATCCTCGCGACCGACTCGGGCCGTATCGCCATCGTTGAATACTTACCAAAGTCCAACAAGTTCTCACGCATACACCTCGAAACTTTCGGAAAGTCGGGAGTCCGCCGTGTTGTCCCCGGCCAATACCTTGCTGCCGACCCCAAAGGAAGAGCGTGCCTGATCGCTGCGCTCGAAAAGAACAAGCTCGTATATGTCCTCAATCGAAATGCGCAAGCAGAGTTGACCATCTCTTCACCATTGGAAGCCCATAAGCCCGGTGTTTTGGTGCTTTCAATGGTGGCGCTCGATGTGGGATACTCTAACCCAGTATTTGCTGCCCTGGAGATCGATTATACTGAAGCAGACCAAGACCCAACCGGCGAAGCTGGCAAAGAGATAGAAGCGCAGCTTGTGTACTATGAGCTCGATTTGGGGCTGAACCACGTTGTTCGGAAATGGTCAGATCCTGTGGACCCGACTTCTTCACTGCTGTTTCAGGTGCCCGGCGGCAATGATGGTCCCAGCGGCGTCTTGGTTTGCGGAGAGGAGAACGTCACGTATAGACATTCAAATCAGGAGGCCTTCCGAGTTCCAATCCCGAGACGGCGTGGTGCCACCGAGGATCCGCAGAGGAAACGTGTTATCGTTTCTGGTGTTATGCACAAGCTCAAGGGGAGCGCAGGTGCCTTCTTCTTCCTTCTGCAGACTGATGACGGAGATCTGTTCAAGGTCACTCTTGAAATGGTTGAAGATGCATCGGGCAATCCAACCGGTGAGGTAAAGCGCCTCAAGGTCAAATATTTTGACACGATCCCTATTTCGACAAGCTTGTGCATCCTTAAGAGCGGTTTCCTCTTTGCTGCAAGCGAGTTTGGCAATCATCATTTTTACCAGTTCGAAAAGCTCGGCGATGACGACGAGGAGCTTGAGTTTACGAGCGACGAGTTCCCGACGGATCCTCGCGCTGCGTACAAGCCGGTATACTTTTATCCTCGCCCGCTCGAGAATCTTGTATTGGTTGAGAGTATGGATTCAATGAACCCTTTGATCGATTCCAAGGTCGCCAATCTCACAGGAGAGGACGCCCCGCAAATCTATTCTGTTTGTGGAAACAGGGCGAGAAGTGCTTTCCGGATGCTTAAGCATGGGTTAGAAGTATCAGAAATCGTCGCTTCGGAACTGCCCGGCACGCCCCATGCGGTCTGGACGACCAAACTGACCAAATATGATGAGTACGATGCCTATATCGTGCTCTCTTTCACCAATGCCACCTTGGTGTTGAGCATTGGTGAGACCGTGGAGGAGGTTAGCGATAGCGGCTTTCTAACCACTGTCCCAACTCTGGCAGTTCAGCAACTGGGAGAAGACGGCCTCATCCAGGTCCATCCCAAGGGTATCCGACATATCGTTCAAGGCCGGGTCAATGAGTGGCCGGCACCGCAGCATCGGTCCATTGTCGCCGCCGCCACGAATGAGAACCAGGTAGTCATCGCGCTGAGCTCAGGAGAAATTGTTTATTTTGAAATGGACGTGGACGGTTCCTTGGCTGAATACGACGAGAAAAAGGAGATGTCAGGAACTGTCACAGCTCTCAGCCTGGGGAGGGTGCCGGAAGGCTTTCGGCGAAGCTCATTCCTCGCCGTGGGATGTGACGATTGCACTGTTCGAATTCTAAGTCTGGATCCTGAATCTACTCTTGAAATGAAGTCGATTCAGGCTCTCACAGCTGCACCATCATCATTATCTATCATGTCTATGGAGGATTCTTTTGGTGGCCAGACCCTCTACCTCCACATCGGGCTTCATTCCGGGGTCTACCTCAGAACAGTCCTGGACGAAATCACGGGTGAACTGACAGATACCCGGCAGAAGTTCTTGGGACCCAAGCCTACCAAACTGTTTCAGGTTTCAGTACAGAATCAGACCTGCGTTCTGGCGCTCAGCTCGAGACCTTGGTTGGGTTATACTGATCCTCTTACCAAAGGTTTCGTCATGACGCCTCTTAGTTATGCGGAACTCGAATATGGTTGGAACTTCAGTAGCGAACAATGTCTGGAAGGCATGGTCGGTATTCATGCCAACTTTCTCAGGTCAGTACTATTTTCTTCTGCTTGAACAAACAATGCTGTATGATGATAAAAGGGATTCCTACGCAATTTGCTATGAGGTTTGATAAGCAACATGATGTTGCATCAATTGTTCCTTCTGAGGCTGCTGTATATTTCAATTTCTCTTGCATCGCTGCGGGTTTCTTCTCTTGACTAACATGTCAAACAGGATCTTTACGATCGAAAAACTGGGCGACAACATGATTCAAAAGTCGATCCCCCTCACTTATACTCCGAAGCGCCTGGTAAAGCACCCAGAGCAGCCCTACTTTTACACCATCGAATCCGACAACAATACCTTACCTCCTGAACTTCGAGCTCAGTTGCTGGCTCAGCCAAATGCCGCCAACGGGGAGACGAAGGTGTTGCCACCAGAGGAGTTTGGGTACCCCAAGGCGAAGGGTAGATGGGCGTCTTGCATCAGCATTGTTGATCCTGTCAGCGACGAACCCAGAGTCCTTCAAAGAATCGATCTTGAAGGCAACGAGGCGGCGGTTAGTGCAGCTATCGTGCCATTCGCTAGTCAAGATAGCGAGAGCTTCCTGATTGTTGGCACCGGAAAAGACATGGTTCTCAGCCCTCGACAGTTTACCGAGGGATACATCCACGTGTACCGGTTTCATGATGACGGGAAGGACCTGGAATTCATTCACAAGACCAAAATTGAGGAGCCTCCAATGGCGCTGGTTCCTTTCCAAGGCCGCCTCCTGGTCGGTATCGGAAAGACGCTCCGTATTTACGATCTGGGTCTGAAGCAGCTGCTCAGAAAATCTCAAGCCGAGGTTGCGCCGCAGCTGATCGTGTCGCTTCAGACCCAGGGTAACCGTATTGTTGTAGGAGACGTCCAGCAGGGTATCACTTATGTTGTCTACAAGCAGGAGAGTAACAAGTTGCTACCCTTCTGCGACGACGTCATCAATCGGTGGACAACCTGCATCACCATGGTTGACTACGAATCGGTCGCCGGCGGCGACAAGTTTGGAAACGTCTGGATTCTTCGCGTTCCAGAACGAGCGAGTCAGGAAAGCGATGAACCTGGTTCGGAAATCCAACTTGTCCATGCCAGGAATTATTTGCATGGTGCCCCCGCACGTGCCAATCTCATGGCGCACTTTTATACCCAAGACCTGCCGACGAGCATCGTGAAAACAAACTTGGTGGTTGGTGGACAGGATGTGTTGGTCTGGAGTGGTATTCAGGGCACGGTGGGAGTCTTAATCCCCTTTGTGAGCAGAGAGGATGTGGATTTTTTCCAGAGTCTCGAGAGTCATTTGAGGGCCGAGGACCCGCCGCTTGCTGGGAGGGACCACCTGATTTATCGCGGGTACTATGTACCAGTCAAAGGCGTGATTGATGGGGATCTGTGCGAGCGGTTCAGTTTATTGCCCAATGATAAGAAGCAGATGATTGCTGGGGAGTTGGATCGGTCGGTGCGGGAGATTGAGAGGAAAATTTCGGTATGTTGTTTTCTTTTTTTGTGGTGAAGAAGAGTAATATTTGCTAACTGTGCATAGGACATACGAACCCGGTCTGCTTTTTAAGAAAGTTGTGATAGAAGTTCCTAAAGTTGGTTTTTTTTTTTGGGGGGGGGGATGCATAGCTGGAATGCGGCTGTTCGTGAACTTACCACACACACCCACACACACACACACACACACACGTTCACAAGAGTAGTGGGAAAAGGCGCTCAAGGGAGTTTGGTTTTTCAATTGCGCCTTTTCTGTGTCAATAGCAAAACCAAAGAGAAAAACATCTAGCGATAAAAATGTAGAACTTGTTTCTTTTCTCTTTTCCTTTCTTTTTTTCATTCTTTTTTTTTTCATTCTTCTTTTTTTCATTCTTTTTTTTTTTTTTCATTCTTTTTTTTTCATCCTTTTTTTTTTCATTCTTTTTTTTTTTCTTTTCTTTCTTTTTTTAATACACCTAGTTTTCTTTTTTTCATGTTCAGCTCTTCATAAATCACATGTCCGGCCTAAAAACCTACCAATCACCCCTTTTGCTCATATTTATTTGTTTTTTGTTTTGTTTTTTTGACTCTTCCCCTTCCCTTTGTGCATGGGATTATTCCTCTCCCACTCCTCGTCGTCCTTGTACCTTTGGACCGCTTCCTCAAGATCGTAATCTGTTCCGTCAAGATACATGAGCGCCACATCATAGTCGTGTTCCTTGCACGCCACCATCCATCTTCGTATCTTGTTTTTCCGCATCTCTTCGGCTTCTCCATCATGCGGCCGCGGGGAGTGGCTGATGCTTGAAGAAGAATAGTCGGGCGGTATGAGGATTGTTTTCCGGGCGAAGAGTAAGTGGTCTGCTGGCAGATTATTGTGCTGCCGGAGGATGTGAGCGGGGGTGCTGTAGAGCAGGGAGAGGGAAGAGATCGAGTCATTTGGCTGCAGGAAGTGAAGGATTGGTTCTCCCTGCGAGGAAGAGCATTTCTCATCCTGACAGGACAGAGGGGGGAGAGTGCTAGGTGGTGTGCGATAAGGAGGAGGGGAGGAGGGGAGGTATTGAGACTCGACAAGGGGTGAGTAAGGTGGCGGGGGTTGGGGTTCTGACGATGATAATAATGATGGTAATGATGATGAGGAGGAGGGAGATCGGCCCGAAGTTTGACAGTAGGGACAGTAGCTGAGGAAGCGGGGGTTTTTCTGGATGGTTGGTCAGGATGGTTAGATTAGAGTTTTGACATGTTCAAGTGACTAGACTAGGAGGCAGAAGAAAGCGTACATCTATGCAGTCAGCGCAGATGGTGCGCGCGCAGCAATCTAGTCTCTTGTCGGGTAAGTGTTTCTCGGAAGATGAGGATATGCGTGGGATGTGGCCGCTGGGATTACTAGATAGGAGGGCCGCGCAGGTGCAACATGCTGTCATGTCTACCCCTGGTGCTGGGGTATCGCGCTGTGAATAACACAGAGGTAATTCCTGGGGATTGCCCATCCTGGGAGTTTTTGGTGTGGAATTGTGATATGTGAAGAGAATTGGATAAAAAAAAAATCATTACGGACGACGGACACCGGCACGGGTTGCAATGGAGAGCACATGGTTTGCAGTGGCGTTTGACGTCTTTGGTTCTGGTCGTGGGGGGCGAACCACCCCTCCAACATGCTCACGCGCAGTCCGCGGATTTATCGATAAGGTTTGAGATTTGCCCCGCGTCCTGCGATGCAATAAAGCCCCAAAAGAAAGTCCAAAAGGTGGGAGATACCACCAGGAACTGTGCAATCCCCCCCAAGAGATGTGTCAGTCAAACTCATGACCCTGCATTCTCGACACCGCCCTTCGGGATATTGTGGGCCGTAGGAGCAAATAAAGAATGGAAAGGTCGCATCGGCTGCGGCCCTCGAGGAAGAAATAGGCATGGAAAGACCGCATGGCCCACGACTCCATGTGACTGGCTGCCAATCGGCAGTTTTGTTTGAGCTGCCTTCCCATGGACTCGGTGTGGGACGCTACATTAGCAGATACGCTTCCTGGTTGCTGGGGATGCGGTGAGATCAACGGCTTGCGGCGGCCTGCGGGGCATGCGGCGAATCACAAGTCGTATGGGCAATGCTTGCTTTTGCCTGTTCCGATCACAGTATCACGACTGGCTGAGGCTCTTGTGAGGGATTGCAGCAATATTAGAAATCGGTGGGGCGGCCCTTGGTTCCTATCCTCCTCCCTATTGCCCGCCTTCGCTCTGTTTACCTATCGTAATGGGAAAAGGCGGGATGGCAGGAGATGGGTCATGGGCCTGGAACTTTGCGTGCCCCAGGCGAGTCCAGTAGTCGGTTTCGGGTATTTGAGGGGGGAAGTTTCCGGCTTCGCATAAAAGGACCCATGAGGCCATTGAATTACACTACCTTACACAACAGCAGCTCTACCCCGCCAAGAGATACACTACCGTGTCTCCAGGACCCAAACCTCCTCCCAGCGTAAAACTCGAGACGAATACCCACCTGACGCGGGTGCATAACCCGATATCCAAGAGGCATGGCTGTAAGTGAGCATGGGCCCCACGAGTTAGCAGAGTTTGGACGGATGACTCCTGCAAGGAACAGAAGGCTGATAGGCGATAATGATAACCCCACCATAGGCGCCCTATCCCCAGATCGTCCTTTTTGGCGATTCCATCTTCCAAGGAGCTGTCGACTCCGTTAATGGCTTCTCCTTCCAAGCAGCTCTTCAAGCACGTAAGTTAGCGAGGCCTTGAATATCGTAGCCAAGAGCTGACCCAGATGTTTCGTGCCAGAGGTTGTCCGTCGATTCGATGTTATCAACCGCGGCCTTTCGGGCTACAACACCTCAAATGCCCTAAGCGTCCTGCCCCAGATCTTCCCCCCGCTAGTGCCAGGCGGCCCGAAGCTTGAGTATCTCGTGCGCCCCGTCTGATAATCTTGTTTGACAAATCTTGAGGTGACTGACCTTGCATAGTTCATATTGTTTGGAGCCAACGATGCGTCTGTCACTTTGCCCACAAACCATCAGCACGTCCCTATCGACAAGTACAAGGCCAACTTGAAAAGAATCATCACCCATCCCAACATCATGGCGCATAGCCCCAAGATTTTCTTGATCACGCCGCCACCCCTGGACCAGATTCGTATCACGCAGTTAGATCTTGCCATAGGACACCCCTCGGCAACGAGATATACCAAGATCAGTGCGCAATATTCGGAGGCTGTGCGTCAAGTCGCCGCCGAAAGCCCTGGTGTGGTGTTGGTTGATCTCTTCAAGGCCTTGATGGACGTCGCCATTGCAAAGACGCCGGGCTTTGACCCCAACGGGCCGCCGCTTGGTGACCCGCAGGGTGGTGTGCGCGGATACCTGGAGAAGCTTCTCCCAGATGGCCTCCATCTAAGCTCCGAGTCGTATCGTATCTTTTACGACATCGTACGGCCGCACATCGGCTCCGAATGGGCAGGCAGTCGCGACGAGGACAGGATTGCCTATGTGCTTCCGGACTGGCGTGCTGCGCCATGGCTTGATGAAGATGCTCATCTCAAGGGCTAATTCACAGAGGCATGGCCATATAAAACTTCTGAACATCGTTAGAGATGTTTTCTGAAGAGAGCAGGAACGGTATCAGGGACCTACCAGACACATGTGCCTGTGGGGCGGGGGCAGATAATGGGGATGACATTGCCCCAAATTCATCAGACTGTATCCAAACCCGGAAACTCGTTTGAACTCCCCCCCACCAAAAAAAAGAGAGATATGATTGGACAGGTCAACAGCTTGTTCCTGCAGTATTGTGCCGTGCACCAAGGGTGGCAATAAGTTTCAAGGAGTGTCCGCTGAAGATAATATGGAAGTGACGGAAGTTCCCCCACCCAGCCCCCGGGCGATCCCAAGGGTCTCAAGAACCCCCGCCCCGCCCCGGGCATCTTGGTTGGGAGGCACAGCTTACCTAAGGCGCACCCCGAATCGCAGCGTCGCTGCCTTGCAAATAGCCAGTAAACTACAAACATTGTTTGAAGCCCACACTGCTCACCAAGTACCAACGAACTGCTAGCGATTGGCCCAGACCCTCCGAAATCCAGCTTCACATGGCATCTTTGAACTAAACACAACCACATTTGATTCTTGCCTGCAGAAAACACTCCAAGGGATTTGCCATATTGGTCCCGAGGCAGCTCCCCCCCCCCTCCCCCCATCTAGACGCGGTTCTCGGTCACCCACATTTCGACGACAGCTCGTGCACTTGATCTCTTCATCTTTCTAGCTGCCTCGGCGTTGGCCACACAGACGGGATAGACACAATACACACACCAAGCGTCTCCAGGATCGAGTGTGCCGAGTAAACGGCATATCGAGTAACAGGACCTCTTGATACCCCTCTCCATTTCTTTTGCCCCCTGATTACACCGTGGACTTATATCTGCAGCTTCTTTTCGTCGACTGTGCTCTATTCCACTTCCAACGCATCGTGCTGCCGATCTTTGTCGTTCGAGTCCCTCTCCTTCCCTCGATCACCCCATCCCCCAACCACAACCCCGCGTTGCCGACGTTGGATTACTATCGTCACCCTGTAGCCCGGCCGAACATCCGCGTGCGAGACCATACAAAATATCATTTTTGAAAGAACCTAGGGGACTTTCGCGGGCGGTGCGGGGGGACGGTGGACCTCGATAATTGACACAACTCAAGGATCGAGGTCGGAGGTGTTGAACATAGAAAGAAGGAAGGGGAGAAGGCTCTGTCTGCGACTCGGATATCTTCACGCCGTGACTGGACCCCCCCACCCCCTCGCCCCCGTCATCCTCTTCCTTCCCGTCGTATCCTGCAGTAACTGTGTTACGTGGGCATGGAGCCGCTTTTCGTAGCCACTCGTGAAGAACTCCGCGAGGTGCAGATGGAGCTGAAGCGCGTCCACACTATCCAACAACAGCACTCTGAGAGGTTAAGGCAGCTGGAAAGACGTCAGGCCGATGATGCCGCCCTGAAATCTGTCTGGAACTCACCTTTCCCCAGCGTCCTCGGGGGCACACCACAGCACGGTTAGCACACCTCTCAAAAATTAGATTGTGGCGAATACTGGTTAACAATCATACAGGGCCCGTCCATATGCCGCCGGCCGATCTACTTAGTGAGTTTAACGAGCAGGGTCAAAACCTTCTCGGAACATTGCATCTTGAGGCAGAGGACGAGCCGATACGAAGAGGGGCGGCATCGCGAGCCAACAGCGTTCGATTTGACGAGAGTGCTCTGCACGGAGCAGGCTTCGGGGGCCATGGAATCCGTCACTCAAACGACTTTGGGCCGATACGCCCTAGTAGTAGTATGGGAGGCCACCATATGATGGAGCGGTCGTACTCACATAAATCGGACGGCAGGCATAGCTCGGCTGGTCATTCTGCCGTGTCCGTTCATTCAGGAGTGTCAGGCCGGGCCAGTAGTCTTGGTCTCGACACCAACTTTGCCACCAGTGGCCGTGAGGGCGACTCACCTGTCGATATACCAGAACCACCCCCGGGTTTCCATATCTTAGGATCTGCGCCTTCCATTATACGGTGTTGGCTTACTACTAACTTCACTTCGGATGCACTCTTGTACGCTGTTGTTTGCACTGGTTCTCAGAGGTCTACAGTGGAATACTCCCTTCTCAGGGATCTGGATCTGGTCAACAACATCCATAGGGATGTCGATGGTGTTCATAGAATCACACTCCCTGTCTTTTTGGCCGAGGCTCGCGTTATACAGTCAAACGCCCGCTCTGGAAGCCCGGGTGGGCATTTGCCTAATATTATGGCGAGCTTCGAGGTGATAGGCTCCGAGAATCAGGAGTCCCCCGAACTCAAGAGAAGTGTTCGTACTGTCATCGGCAGCCACACGTTGAGGATGCACAGCGCCGACCTTTTACTGTCTCAGAACTGTATGACCCTCTACGGGAGTGACAGGGACAAACTTTCGATTCCTTTTGTGCGTCCAGAAGACGATGCGGTTTTCAAGCACCTGACCACTGCCAACATGGTTCTAGGGAGAACAAAGCTCAACGCTGCCGCTCCCGAGTTCGTTGCGCTTGAGAAGCCAACGAATACTTCTGTCCAGTGTGCTATTGAAGAGTCGGAGCCACGAGAGCCGAAGCCCACAACAAACGGGTCCGAGGGACTGCTGTCCCCTACTGCGCAACCGAGTGAACCTGCTAAGGAGCCGCTGCCCGTTGCCAGCAGTACTTCTGAGAGCGGAGCTGAAAGCGAAAAACCAGCCTCAGAGCCCCGCGTGTCTTCAGAGGCACCTGGGAAAGAAGCCTCTCAGGGAACACCAGAAATTGCTCGTCGGGAGCCCAGCTTAGCTATTAAAACAGCTTGGCGGACCGCAGCAGGAGCGCTAGGCGATCACAACACGTCTCCGCTGAGCGGCTATCAGCCAGCGGTGAGACCTCGCAGCATGAAGGTTCTCCGCCCTACTAAGGCTTCTAGCAGCTCATCGTCTGCGAGGACCGGCACCGCGTATGAGCCAGCCCCCGGGCCTAGATCGAGCGGGGAAAGAGTATCTCGCAAGGATGGGGTTCAACCTTCTGTCAACAGTTGGGGTATGGGTATATCTAAGCGGAGCATGAGTGGCCCTGTCCTTGGAAGCTTTGCAGAGAATAGGATTCGGTCGACCTCTACTACTACTACCACTACAACGACAAACAACAGCCATGTTGATGCGGCTAAAGGGGTATCATCGGTGCCCCCTTCCGCCAACAATCCCCTCGGCGGAGCATCAGCTTTTAGTTTCCTCAAGCCCAAGACGCCTGCAACCGCTGACTAGAACTCCAAATCTGCACTTGTTAGGGGCCGGTAGCAACCATCACCTGGGCTTCCCAAAACTGTTCGCTTCCACAACGGCTCAGCCTCGCCTGTTGATCGCGAATATTTTGGTTTTCGCGGTGGCTCTTCGGAGGACGGGGGATGATAGTATACACCAGTAGTTGTGGCTTAATTGGTCTGTGCGAGCTATTGGAAACAGCCTTTATAGACGACAAACGTATATCGTTTGTTGATGGGTTAGGAAGCTTCTGTGAATGAGCGATGGGCCAGTTGCTATCCATCTTCGAGCGGGGTATTCAAACACTATTATGGGAGCGAAGCGGGACAAACCAGCGATAATATAATCTTATTTAGCAAATCGTTCAATGAGCTCTTCTATTTTTTTTTTGAAGTGCTCAAGAAGTATGAAACCATAAAAGGAAGAAAGAAACTCGAGGGGGAACAAAAACAATGAAAATCGTAATTTCAGTCGCATTCACGTCCAAACTAGTTCTATGCGTATGCTTTTGACAGTGATGCCTCCGTCTCATCCCGCCCCGGGCCCCCTCCCCTCCCCCCCCCCCCCTCTCCTTTTTTTTTTTTTTTTTTTTTTTTTTCAAAAAAAGCTAATTATATCTTACTGCCTACCAAACCCTGCCATGCCTCCTTGGTATCCTTCATGGTATCCTTTACCACCCCGATGACGCTCTTGAACTCGGGAATGCCTGCATCGCCCATGCACTCATACATCCAGCTCTCGCTGCTGGTAACCACGGCGCCCGCGGCCCTCAACCTCGCCAGAGCAACGGGGACCTCGTCCTTGTTTGAGCTGCTCACCCCGTCGGCCGCCACGTAAACCTTGTGGCCGGCCTGCAGGAGATCCAGGGCGGTCTGGGTGACGCAGATGTGGGACTCGATGCCGACGATGACCACCTCGGACCCGGGAGGCAGCTGGCTCGAGATCTCGGGCAGGTACATGCTGAAGCGCGTCTTGTCCACGTCGGCCCTGACGAGGTCCGGCCCCGCCGCGGCGAGCGCCGACGCGAGCTCGGGCACCGTGTCGCCCAGCCGCGCGCGGTTCTGCGTCGTGACGTATATGGGGATTGACAGGGCGCCCGAGAAGCGGATGAGCTTGGTGGTTGTCTGGACCACCGAGGGGAACGAGTGGATCGCCTGGCGGAAGGCGGTTTGGATGTCACAGACGAAGAGGGCCGGGTTTTCTGTAAATTTAAATTTTTTCACGTGTTAAAAATTGGGGGAAAAGGGGGGGGGGGGGAAAGGGGAATTGAGCTGAGTGAGTGGGTGAGGGGAAACGACGGGGGGGGGGGGGGGAGGATGGGGGGAGGGTGATTGAGGGAGAGAGGAAAGGCGGGAAAAAGAAGACGTACGAAAACGACGTTGAGGGGTTGGGCCGGCCATGGTTGAGAGTCTGGATACGAATTGAGTGGTGATGAGAGAGTGTTTGAAATGCACTGCACGTGAGGTGAAGTTCATAAAGTTCATGGTGAGATTGTAGATAAAAAAAGGTATAAAACAGTCCTTGACGGAGTTGGAGTCATCGGCGGGGCACAAACCGGACCGGACCGAGCGCTCAAGGTGGTGCAGTAAGAATATCCAAAGTTTGGGGTAAACGATTTCCGCTCGGGAACTCTCAACTATACCGGCGCAATGCACCCCCCGTAAAGCCGAGCTGTGAATGGTGGCAAGTTTTCAAAACATCAACATTATAGATATATATTAAGATAAAGTTATAATGAACAACTACTCAGGCGCCAGAGAAACCCTCGCCCTCTTCAACCACGATAAGTCGCCCTTAGCCGTTGCCAGCCGGATGGCATACAACTGATCCAAGAAAGCGGGTACAAAAGTTCCTGGCCCTTTGACTTCGGGCTGGATCGCCGCAAGCTCGGCAGCGATTTCAAAGTGCAGGATGGCCGCAACAGCGGCTGCCAACTTATCCTCCGTATGGACTGCCAACGCGGCCGAGATGGTAGTGCCGAGGGTGCAGCCCGTTCCCGTCACTAAGCCGAGGTAGCTGTGACCGTTTTCGATGATGATGGTCTTCACGCCGTCGCTAACAAAATCTGTCTTGCCTGTCATGACGATTACATTCTTCTCTCTCGCCGCAAGGGCCTTGACCAGCTTGACTTTTTGCGGCCCATCGAGGGCGCTGGTGCTGTCGACACCTCGCTGTTGCGCATCATGATCCCCAAACACGGTTCTGATCTCGCCTTCGTTGCCCTTGATGACGTCTAGGTAGCCGTTGGCTAGGATGGACTTGACGGCTTCCCGCCGAACACTTGTAGCCCCGGCGCTGTTGTTGTTGTTGTTGTTGTGATGTCAGAGTCAGTAGGAATAGAGAAGTGCGAATCCGGGAACGTGAGAGTTTGTTACATACCCAACTGGATCAAATACGACAGGTCGTCCAATCTGATTGTAAGCCTTGAGTGCCTTGTAATAGTTCAATAGCCCCTCAGGAGTGACGGTGCCCATATTTATCACCAGTGACCCCCCGAGTTTACACAGGTCCCGAGCTTCCTCTCCATAATTTGCCATTATTGGCGATGCGCCGGCTGCAAGGGCGACGTTTGCTGCAAAGTTTTGTACAACCAGATTCGTCATGTTGTGTGAGAGAGGCGTGGTCTCGTGAATTTTTCTGAGGATGGCTGGTACACGTTGAAGAATCCCATCGGCATCGTCAGCTTGCAGCCCCTTGGGTAGGCCCTCGTGTACAAACGGTGGTTGGCTCCTGACTAGTTGGAGGAGATGTCGAGCGGCAGCGTCTGGGTCTGAGGCGGCCATGATAGCACTCACCACTGCGACGCCATCCAGTTTCTTCTTCTCGGCGCCGCTTTGATAGAAGATTCGTTGCAGGTTGCTCTCATTGATGCCGCCTATGCACACTGTCTGTGTGGTGTGACCGGCGTCAGCGATGGTCTCTAGGATGTGGCGAACCCCAGCTGTACCGATGATCTCCTTGGTGTTTGTCTTTCTGCGTCTCCGTTAGCACCGCGAAAGCTCTCGGGGCGAGAAAAAAGGGGAGGGTCCTACGTTGGAGTGGCATAAACAGTGCCAATGCCGAGATAATCTGCACCTCCTTCGCAGGCCTTCAATGCCTCCGTCACATTGCTGACTGTGACTCCGATGATGGCATTCGGTCCCAGGAGCTGTCTCGCAGTAGATAATTCTATAGCCGTATCCGTAAGTTGATATGTCTACTTTGGGATTTACGAGGATCACTCACCCATATCATCCTGGCCAATATGGACACCCTCGCATCCGACCGCCAGAGCCACATCGATACGGTCATTGATCAGCAAAGGCACATTATATTTGCGAGTGATCTCAATTAGCCTCTTCGCAGTCTCGATCAAAGCACCAGTGTCGCCAGTCTTCTCGCGGAGCTGTACAACAGTCACCCCGCCCTTGAGGGATTCCTCAACAACATGATAGAGGGATTTGTTGCCCAGGATTGCCGGCGTCGAGTCGGTGACCAAGTATAACGAGAGGTCAACAGCTGGTTTGCCCATTGTTTAAAAACAGTTGAAAACAACTAGTCTTGGCTCCTTTGCAGCTAACGGCGAGGCCTGTAAGTCAAGATGGAATGCGAAGGACAAGGAGCTCATGGTGGGGGAAGGGAGAGTGGGATGGATGTGGGGGGGTGGGAGAGCTTTTTTTCTTTTCGGACTGTGCCACACTGTGTGTCTTGACACGGCCAGAGGTGCCCAATACGGCAATCTCACTTAGACGTGCCCCGAATTTGATCTCACAGTTGACTTCCTTCCTCCTATCCAACAGCTTTAAGCGTCTTTGGCTATCAGACATCATCCCCCTTCCCTCCTACTTCCTGTCCAACCCACCCACACCTCCTTCCATGTCTACTGTTCCCGCCAGTTATTTACTTCTTCGCCCCAGGTTATGTGAGTCAACTCATCATAGACATAGCTGCCGCCGTCCCAGAGACAGTGTCATCATTACCCAGCGCCGCCCAAGTACGCTCGCGGTTTTAAATTCAGAAGAGATTGATTACCGCGGTAATCTGAAAATTGGACGTCGTATGTCCTCATATACTTTTAAATCTGCTGTATGATTTATACCGCCCACCCATTCTGATCATGCCCATTTTTATTTAACCAAGCATACATCTCTTAACCGCCGTCGGGAGGGCTGAAAGATGTCCCACATTCTCGACGACAGTATTTGCGCAACCTAAACACGCTCTCCCATATGATTTTTCATCATTCTGTAACGCACAATCTCAATATTTGGTCCCTCATGACTATCATTTATGTTTCTGTTTCGCTTTTTGTTAGGCTTGGTGATGATACTTGTAAGGGCCTACCTACAATTTTCTATGGCTTCCTTAAATAGAAAGCTGCGCCGTGGAAGCCTTCTCGAGAACATCCTTATACCTAGCGAGTTTCTCGGCAACCTCGCCGTTGCAGTAGTCTTCGACAATCTTAGGGCAGTTGCCAATGAACAGCTTAGGGTCAACCAGGCTGTCAATATCATCCCAGACAGGCTTGAAGAACTCGGCCTTCTTGATACGCTCGAGCAGGTCATTACGACCACCCTGCTGCTTGACGACATCGCTAGCCTGATGCGACAGAACGCGGACCTCCTCGTGGGCCTCCTGACGGGATACACCATGAGTGGAAAGCTTCATGAGAATAGACTCGGTGGCCACTATTCGAAAGGTCAGCGCTAATTCAAGCTTCCATTAATCCGAAAAAAAAAAAAAAAAAAAAAAAAAAAAAAAAGGCCTACTGAAGGGGAGCTCCTGGTCGATGCGCGACCGGATGACGTTGGGATAGAGAACGAGGCCGTTGGTAACATTGTCCAGAGCCAGAAGAATCGAGTCGGCCAACAAGAACTGGGAAAGGTTAATGAGGTGCTCCGATGAGAGGGAGTTCAGGTGCTTACCATCTCAGGGATGTCCATCCGGCGAATAGCGCCTGTCAGGGTCAGTCAAGCAATTCGACGAGATTTTCGAAAGTTTGGGTATGATAACACATACTGTCATCAAGCGTTCTCTCGAACCATTGAGTCTCGAAAGTGGCAGTAAAATCAGCAGGGAGGCGCGCAAGCTTGCGGCCGAGCGCAGTGATACGCTCAGATCTCATAGGATTCCTCTTGTAAGCCATGGCAGAGCTCCCCTGTTTCTTATTAGTGCCGTGCGTCGGTTGATTCCCAGCGAAAAAAACTCACGATCTGGCTCTTCTCGAATGGCTCCTCCATCTCCTTCAGATTGGCCAAGTGGCGGATATCGCCGCAGATGCGCTGAGCGGTAGCACCGAGAGCGCAGACAGCATTGGCAACGCGGAGATCGACCTTTCTGGTGTAGGTCTGGGTAGAGATGGGGTAAGCAGAGGGGAAGCCAGCCTTCTTGCAGAGGATAGCATTCAAGTCCTTGATCTTGCTCTCGTCGCCCTCAAAAAGCTCAAGGAAGGTGGCCTGCGAACCAGTGGTACCCTGGGCACCTCTGAACTGAAGCCTGTCACGGACTGTCTCGATATCCTCGAGATCCATCATGAGCTCCTGGATCCATTGGGCGGCACGTTTGCCGACAGTGATGAGCTGGGCAGGCTGGTAGTGAGTGAAGCCAAGGGTGGGCATGTCCTTGTACTTCAAGGCGAAAAGCTGAAGGTTCTGAATGACCTTGGCCAACTTGGGGAGGATGAGGTCGAGAGCCTTCTTCTGGAAGATAAGGTCGGCGTTGTCGGTGACTATCAAGCAAGCATGGTCAATAGCAGTCAAGAGTTTCCCAACGTGGATAACCACCTACCATAGCAGCTGGTAGCACCCAAGTGGATGTGGCCCGCAGCAGCAGGGGCATCCTAGTCCCAGATAACGATTCAGCAACCTAGCTCAACCTCCCATCACCCTCAGGGCCTCCTTCACGGAGCTTCGCTAATAGGTATCATACCTCTCCGTAAGCATGAACATGGGCCATGACATCATGCTGTTCAAGGAAACGTGTTAGCATCTGGCACCACCTGCGAGCGGAAGATGTGACTTTGGCTCAACAACATACGCGGAACTTGGCCTCATAGTCCTTCGCAACACCAAAGGCCTTATCCGAGACGGTGACGTTGGCGCGCATCTGCTCGAGGGCCTCGTCGGGAATGGGAAGACCCAGCTCCTTCTCGGCCTCGGCAAGCCAGACCCAAAGTTGGCGCCAGGTGCTTGCACGCTCACGGGCCGAGAAGATGGTCATCATCTCCTGAGAGGCATACCTCGTGCTGAGGGGGGTCTGGTATTTATCGTAGCCAGACATGTTGATGGCTGTCCTGTGCGTCGCCTCTTGAATGGGAGGGATAACGAAGCTTTTGTCGGATGTGTAAATATCCCAAGTGTCGTGGATAAACTATGCGGGGAGGGGTCTCCTGAGTAGATAAAAGTTGAGTCTTGAAGTTTTTTTTTTTCCCTTGTTGGTGGGGGGCCAATCGAAATCTGCATGCGTGTGACAACCTAAATTCAGACGACATGTCCAGCCCACTTTGCTCCCCCGCATTGATCACTAGGGGCCAGAAATGACGGAGAAGCATAGCGGGGTTGCGGATCAAGACTCGTCGAATGAAACTAGCACTTATAAGTCTTTCAATAGGTACGTAAAGCGCACATGGGTGACCTGCACCTCCACCATCAAAACCTTTGAAAAGTTCCTCATCCAAATCTTCACGGCCCAAGGGTCTCTGTTGGCAAGTCGACCACCACTGCTAGGCGCCAAAATGGTGCCAGACTGAATAATTATTTCTTAACTCTCCCGTAAAATCCCTCGTCGCCCGGGCCGAACATCGGCCTCCCCGATTTTTCCCTTCCTGCATGGTACAAGCTGAAACCCCGTCATCAGCAGTCCAGATTCCTTGTCGGCACTGGAACTGCGTGGAAACTCAACTTCAGCAAGCTAGGCTCTTTCTCACATCCGATTCCCGAGATCTTGGACTGAGTCTGCTGGCCACTGTTTCCCAGCCCGATCGACCAGTCAAGCATGGGTTCGTCGACGGAAAGGGACTCAATGGCATTCCACTCGACGTCCATGTCCTGCCACATCCCGCTCCCAGAATCCTGGAGCAAATCTTGCATTAGATCTTTTCGTTGCATCCGCCAGCGCCATGGGGGCTGGATCATAGACTCGCTACAGATCCAGGGGACCTTGCCCAGTCTCAATGTCACGATCCTGAGTGGCCTGACCATCAGCATATTTCCACTGTTCCTTGCTCGAAATCACCTGTTTACTTACCAAACATTCTTTGAGATTTCGGATCTTGCGTGCCAACTTGGCGAACGGGTATTCAATATCTGCCCGGTCCTAGAGATTCACGTCTTGTATAACGACACGGTCTTGCGTTTTTAAGAATAAATTGCTTGAAAATGTGATGCCGTGTGAGAAGAAAAAAAAAAAAAAAAACCAAGTTTCGTTGGCCTCACTCAGCTGCTATCTGGATCCTAATTAGAAAAGGCAGATCTTCAACTGCTTGACTGTGGACTATGCGCTCGATCAGCGTATTGATAAGGCGAGGTGCTTCACTGAGCGCTCACACGGAGTCGGGCGCGAATTTCCATTGCTCCGGCTCCGTTCCTATGAGCGTTCCCGTCAGCTGGTTTGTTGAGTGTGTATTGTTTTGTGCAGGTTATTACATAGAAGATGACATGACAAACGGATTAGAAGGGGGGAGGATTTCGTTGATATCAGCTGACCCACACCACCGTTTCCCCCGTGTGAAAAAGGGTCACTATATAATATGTTGCGTATACTTAGATGGCTTTGCATTGTGCATTCATCAGGATAACGTAAAAGAGGTGCAGCGGGCATGTTCGGTATGTTTATACGAAATCAAGTAAGATATCAAGCATACACACACTCGGATACGCCAATCACTCAACAACAACTCGAAGCGCGCTGAGTGAGTGGCCAAATTTAAAACAATTGACATGTCATATCTCACAGCAATCAAAATTCAGGAACAGAAAAGAAAAATATGTGTGTAAAATGGCAAAATACCCAGATCGAATAAGCGATCTGGTGCCAAATATAAGAAACTTCATTGTATTGATTTCTTTCTCGAAAGAATATGTCTTGGAAAATAAATCATTGTGGTGTGAGGTATGTTCGGGTATACATTTTGGTTCCCCGCCCATCCCCCCCAAAAAATGATCTTTCTCGAGCCTCTTGTGAAAAAAGGGGCGTTGGCAAAAAAATCACGAACGAAGGCGAAATAGGTGTCCGGAAAATAGGCAGATATAGAGACGAATGCAATGCAATGCAGATGCAAATGCTATATTCAGTGCAATGTATCGCCAAAAAAGGCATATCAATAACAACCCCTGAATTTATCATTGCCAGTTTTGCTGTTTTGTTGCTCAAAAAGAACGATTTTCAAGTGGTCCGGTGAGCTTTTTCTTTTTTTGGGTTTTTGACTCCCATTTTTTTTTTCAGCACTGGAAAAGGGCTTAGGCAAGAAGAGAAAGTGTTTGAAGTGTTGGAAACGAAGGCAACCTAGGCGCTGGCAGCCACCGTCTGCTTCATTTCGCTCTCCAAGAGCCGCTCAGTAAAGCCTGCCTTGTCCTGCTCCGCCGCCTCGGCGATGCCTAACTGTTCGTTGGTCCAGAGAGGCTCAACCGGCGCGGCATCGGGCTCGCCGACACCAATGAATCCACCCTCGGCCGCCCATTCGCTCGTCCGCTTGATGCCCAGCTCGGTCCAGATGGAGTCGATCGCGTTCACGAGGTGGTCGCGGTACTCCTTGGTATGGCCCGGAGTGGGGGTAATGCGCAGCCGTTCCTGGCCGACAGGCACGGTAGGGTAGTTGATGCTCTGCACGTAGATCTGGTGGTCCTGAAGGAGCTTGTCGCTGGCCTGCTTGGCCAGCTCGGCGTTGCCAACCAAAATCGGAATGATGTGGCTAGGATTGGGAATGACCGGAATGTCGCGCTCGCCGAGGGCTTCCTTGACGGCGCGGGTGTGAAGTTGCTGCAAGCGGCGGTCGCCGTTGTAGTTCATTTGGTATTCAATGGCAGCCCTAGCGCCA
The DNA here is from genome assembly GCA_033576145.1 of Cladorrhinum samala. Taxonomy (NCBI): domain Eukaryota; kingdom Fungi; phylum Ascomycota; class Sordariomycetes; order Sordariales; family Podosporaceae; genus Cladorrhinum; species Cladorrhinum samala. The sequence goes on from MU864991.1 coordinate 147,323, forward strand.
GCCATGACGGCGGGAGGGAGCGAGGTGGTAAAAATGAAGCCGGGCGCAAGGGAGCGGACTGTGTCGACGAGCTTGGAGTTACCAGCAATGTACCCGCCAACGCAACCGTAGGCCTTGCCAAGGGTTCCGGTGAAGATATCAATGCGGTCCATGATGGTACCGCGCGGCTTGCCCTGAGCATGCGCCTCGAAGTCGAGATGCTCGGCGACGCCGGCGCCGTGCGGACCGTACATGCCTACCGCGTGCACTTCATCGTTAAAGGTGATGGCGCCGTACTTGTCGGCCAAGTCGCAAATCTTCTCGATCGGCCCGATAGAGCCGCACATGCTGTAAACCGACTCGAAGGCAATGATTTTGGGGACGTGCAGCGGGAGCGCTGCGAGCTTCTCCTCCAAATCTTGCACGTCGTTGTGTTTGAAGATGATCTTCTTGGTTCCGGAATGCCGGATGCCCTGGATCATTGACGCATGGTTCAGGCTGTCCGACAAGATCACACACTCTGGGAACTTGCTCCCCAGCGTCGCGAGTGTCGCATCGTTTGCCACATAGCATGAGCTGAACACCAAGGCCGCCTCCTTCGCATGGAGTTTTGCGATGGTCGCCTCGAGCTCCACTGCATGCTTGTTATGGCCGGAAATATTCCGCGTACCGCCGGCACCCGCTCCGTATTCGTCCAACGTCTCATGCATCGCCTTCAGCACGTGAGGGTTGCGACCCATCCCAAGGTAATCGTTGGCGCACCAGACCGTGACCTTGTCCTCCTTGGTGGCCATATGGGCACGCGGGAACTCCTTTGCCAAGCGGTTGATGTTGTTGAAGTAGCGGTACGACTTGTCCTTGTGCTTCTTCTCGAGCTCGGCATCATAGAAGGCCTCGTAGTTAAACTTGGTTCCATGGTGGTGGACCGGGGGAGTAGTGCGGGTAGCGGCGGTTGGCGTTGCGCCGGTGTGCGCCTTGGTCGGAATTCGAGGAGGAAGCTGGACTGTGACACCAAGTGGACTTTTGTCAGCAAAGGGGAGCCCATGCCGTTCGCATGTGATATCTTTTTCCATACCCTGCTCGTGGTTGAAGAGAGCACCCTCGATGGGCTGAGCCTCCTGGGAGCGGCTGGTGTGCAGCTTCGCCTTGCTGGCCTTGCCGTGGCTCGAAATCGTCGACATGGCAGCGCGGGAAGCCACCGTAGGAATACCAGCGTGTCCGACACGGGCCGACTGGACTGCCATGGCCTTACCCATGACGGGGCAGCGGCGCGCGAGGACCTGCAGCTTGGAAAGGGTACCGCCGCAAGGGGAAGAAACAGGGCGAGCGGCTGTCGTCATGGCGCGGAGCCCGGCAGCGGTGGCCTTCATCATGAAGGGGCACACGGCCTTGGACTGGCGTAATACGGAGTCCATGTTGTTAGAATGTGGTCGCTGTTCTTGGACTCTGCGATTTTTTAATTTTTTTTTAATTTTTTTTTTTTTTTGGGGGGGGAGGGGCAAAAGATGGAATTGGGTAGAAAGGACCACGGCAGAAACCACGCAGAAATGCACAGGAGCTTAATACAGTCTCCCAACAACAGAACCGCAGGCGAGGGGGAAGCAATTGGCCAAGTTTGAGGTTTGAAAGAGAGGAAAAGAGGAAGAGAAAAAGCAGAAGACGATCCAAGTCAATGGGAACCTCCGCCGCCCACTTTAACATAGTGACCCACTAGGGACATACCGAGACTCCGAGTCCAGGAGCCAACTAATCCACTCCAGCTTCAATGGGACTGCAGCCATTTTTTCCAGTAGGGACATTGCCTTGATTCCCATTGGCTCATTCTTTACGTGCTGAACCCAGGACCCCGCTGTCATCAGGTCACCATAACTGACTGTGCGGTGCTTGTCCTGCGGTGTCCCGCGGTACCGGACACCGTTTCTGGACCTTTTTCCTGGAGCGCCACTTTTTCATGTTTTGTTATGTGCACGTGTATATCATCCATCGAGATATTAATGTTCCAGAAGTTCCAGAAGCATACCATGAACTTCCATGGATTTTCAAAGAGGAATGAATAGTGTGATAACTTTGTTTTTCTTTTATTTTATTTTTTATTTTTTATAAAAATAAAAAAATAAAACCAAAAAAATCAATGCGAATCTATTTCCGATGTCGATTATTTGTGCCTTATTAATTCATGTACACGGTTATGGAGCCACTCCCACCTCCAATTCGCACTCCCAATACCATCAGTCCAACAAAACCCCTCTTGATCAATGCAAAGGCAAACAATGTGTACGATGTGTACGATGAGATGAAACACTCAACTTGAGAGTCACCTCCAGCCAGATATTCCCAGTAAACCCAGCAAACCCGATAGAAAAATGCCCCAATGTTTTGATGCTCCATCCCATTTCCATCCCTTTCATATTTTCCCGGTATCGCATATAACTGTGAGTCATTAACCACCCGCCGCCAGAAAACCAACGCCATGTCGCAATGTATAAACAAGGAAAGAAACGGGGGTATCTCAAAAGGATAAAAAGAAAAAGCGGAATTCATGCAGCCTCCGCTACCTTTATAGGTGATCAATCATCAATCACCATTGGCGCCTCGGCTGAATCGCCGGCTCGTAGTGGTGGTGGCTGCCAACGTGGTGTAGCCGGTCGTCTTCCTCTCGGTCCTGAAGATTCTCGCCGTCGATTATTTGCGACCGTCGCAGCGCTACCACTCCTGGTCGTCTTCTCCACCTTCACCTCTGTAACACCTGTAATAACTGTCGCGCTTTTAGGTGCCACGTTCGTCACATCCGCCAAAGGTATTGCAGTCGATACTGGCGCATAGGATTTCTGCGTTTTTTTTTTTTTTTTAATGTCAGTCAATGCCAAGAATGTGAGGGTTTCCAGTTCCTGGGTCCCGGGTGTTGGGTCCGTACCCAGACTTTGTGTCTGAATGTGGCTTCATCCATTGTCTGAAGCTCTTTCAAAATCCGATCTAACTCCTCCCTCTTCATCCCTGCGGTCTCAGTAGGGTCAATGTAGCCCGTCAACAAGCCGTCCGCAAAACGCCCGTGTTTTGAAATCGCTCTGATCTTCTGGTATTGGTCCACGAAGGGCAATCCTTTACCTGGAAAAGACTGATCAAGACCGCTGTGAATGAGTCTAAAGACGTCCTCGGGTGAATATCGTATTGAGAGGCCCAGAGACCTAAGCTTGTCAGAGACCTCAGACAAATGAGCCCAGTCTTTGGGTAGAGGCGGTCCGTGAGGCGCAGAAGTTGGTGGAGCTTGGGACGACGGTTCCCTGATGAAGGTGCCGGCTCCCATGATAGGTTGGATAGCAGGGGTAGTAAGAGGAATTCCGGTGGTGGTTCTGGTGGGCGATGGCAACGGGATAGTTGGTCTCAATCCTGGAATGGAGGCCGTGGATGTCGAGTGGAGGTAAGGAACTGGGGCTGAAAAGTTAGTACTTGGGTTGGGATGGCCGTGCTCGATCAGGGGCTCCTCTCAAATGAGGTGGAACGAAAATCTTGATCATGCGGCTCGGGCTCAAAGTCTCGTCGCTGAAAACAAAAGCTGTCTGGGACTCACCAACAGCTGGGCTTGGTTGATTCTCCAACGAAGGTGTCACTGTGAAGCCATTTCTTGCGCGCGCTGCCATCTGTCGTTCGTATTCGTCAGGATTTGTAGTGCGAAGCTGAAATAGCTGTATATCCTTTTCTGCGTCCTGTCTGTCTTCCATAGTGAGCTCGAAGTCTTCCTCCTTTTCGAAAGTCTCGGTCGAAGTGACTTTTCGGACCTGAGGTCCAAGATCTTCGCTCCGCAGCAAGGCATCGAGAACACTGTCCTGACCAAATGCTTCTGACAGGTTTTCTTGATCAGGAATTCTAGGCGGAACAAAGTATTCCTTGTAGCGTTTTGACCAGGGGTCGGGGTTCTTCTTGTCAACAACTCTCGATGCCAGCTGAGTCTTGAAGACCGCATTGTTGTGAATGACTTCCTCGTACGTTCCTCCTACGAATAGCCAGTAAACATAAACGGGCTTCGTCTGCCCCAGTCGGTACGCTCGCCCGATTGCCTGTTGCTCATCAGTAGGTGTGTACTTGAAGTCGAAGATGACTACCCGGTTTGCGCCGAAAATGTTCAGCCCGACGCCTCCTGCTCTCGTGGAGATGAGGTAGACTTCGGCATTCTTGTCAGTATTAAACTTCTTCACGTCGGTCTGTCGCTCTGCGATAGAGGTTCTGCCATCGAGTCGCTGGTACACAAGCTTCTGGCGCTTGAATAGTTCCTCCAGATAGTCCAGTGTCGGGAGACTTTGGCTGAAAATCAAGACCTTGTCGCCCACCTTCTGGCATTCTGACAAGATACGCATGAGTGCAACGATCTTGTAAGAATGACTAACCTGGTCAAGGTCTCGAAGTGCCACCCTCTTGAGTAATTCACTCAACAGATCCTGCGGTAGATCGACATCATCTTGACCCATGTGATCACCCGCATCTTGCGAAGGTAGGAACTGCTGAGCAGGCTTCTTCTGCGATTCAGCCACCGTTTTGAAAATCTTCGGATGAGCTAAGACTAGCCCAAGCTTCGCAACAAGACTCCAGGCCTTTGCTTGACTACTAATGCTGGTCGCGATCCTCGAGTCTGTGGCGCAAGCGATGTATTCCTTGTAAAGACGAAACTGGAGGTCTGTTAGGGGCAGGGTGATGATGAATTCTTTTTTCGTAGGCAATTCATGACGCAATACTTCCACGTCCTTCCTGTGCATCTTAGGACCAACTGTCTCTTTCAGGATGTGGAGCATTTTCCGGGCCAGCGACTTGTCAGCAGTGCTGCTGTCCGCGTATAGACCTTCTTTGATCGGATTGGCGAACCTTTGTCTGAATTCGTCCAAAGGACCCAAATAGTTGGGCGCCACCCAGTTGATCATTGCGTAGTAATCAATCACGTTGTTCGTCAGGGGAGATCCTGTCAGCGCAATACGGCTCATTGTTGAGAACTCTGCAGTCGACCGGGACCGCTGGGACTCGGGATTTTTGATGTTGTGGGCTTCATCGCCAACAACAAGAGTAGGGCTTTCGACCAAAAGCTTCATCAACCCCTCATCCTTCTTGCACAGCAGCGTAAACATTGTGTAGCCGGTAACGAGCACGCCACCTACGGATACCCATTTTTCGATAACCTGTGACCGCTGTTCCGCCGGAATTCCTGCATCAACCTTGTGGAGTTCGCCCAGCACGTTCTCCGGCGCCCACATGAGCAGTTCATCGATCCAATTCTCCACTAAACCTGAAGGGCATAGTATCAATGTCTTGGAGGTTCGAAGGCTTTCTGGAATTTGTTCGCGGATGGAAGGATCCTCTGAAGCTGAAGCCTCGGCTATGACAACCATGAGAGTGATGACCTGCATGGTCTTGCCGAGGCCCATGGTGTGCGCAAGTAAGCAGCCTTGTCGGACATTGGAGTTCACGACGACTTGGTTCCACATGAACCGGACTCCCTCAATCTGGTGAGCCTTGATCCTGCTGCCAATCCGGTCATTGATGTAGATGAATTGTTGGTTGTCGTCCTTTGTTTCATTCACTATCAGATGAGCCTTGTTGCTCAGGACCGCCCCGGCAGCGATCTCCTGCTGCAGCCTTTGACGCCGTCTGTCGAACTCTTTATTCTGCTCCAGCGTTGCGATTCTCATCTTTTTCGCATCTTCATTGATTGGTTTTAGTCGTCGCCGCTTCTTAACCGGCGCTCCGAGATCGTTGTCTGAGAGATTCTCATCCGAGGACGCACTAACCTCTGCGGGATCCTGAGACTCGGGGGCCACTTCAGTCTCCCTAACTATATTTTGGGATGACGCCCCAGCAATGCTTTGAGAGGCATGCTGCGAAGGGGTTGTACTAATGACAACTATCCGGTGAGCTTTCGAAGGAGTGCTGACTTGTGATGATTGATGATGTTTAGGCTGAGGTGACTGCAAAGGCGGATCTGCGAAGACTGGCAATACTTGGCGAAGAAGGTCAATGAAATCGTGAAAAACTTCCCCTTCCCAACGTTTGAGTTTCAACCAGGTGATTGCTTTCAGTCGAACTTTTAACCGTGATGTAGATTTTCTGGTAAAAACATCAAAAAGCTGAGCCAGGCAATGTTCTGTCGAGGACATTAGAGGCGTGTCTTCGTTATTGACATTGAGCCGCTCGAGAACTGGACGCATATGATGATCCCATATTTCATCAGAATCTTTTTCCCGAATAGCTTCTAGAACTTTAGATCTCTTTGTAGCGGCCCATTCTAGCAGAGCAATCACGACGAGACGCTTGGGATCCCTGGCCCATTGCCAGTACTCGCGTCCGTACTCTTGAATTTTCTCGAAATCTTCCATAGAGTCAAAGCCAGGACATTCCTCTTCAGGAATTTTTGTGTATGTCGGAGCTGGGCTCGAGGGTAGCTCGATAAGCTCATGCGGAATGGAGGGCGGACGGTCTTGGGAAGTTGCTAATCTCGGAGCCTTTTCGGTCTTGATTTTCTTTGGGGTGTCAAGAACTGCGACGGGAGCATCAGGTAGATTGATTTGGTCTTGCTGATCGGGGTGATCAACATCCATGGGGTCGTTGTCGATCTCTTGGTCGAGATACATTGGATCATTGTAACCCTCTTGATCAACTTCCATGGCTTGGTTAATTATCAGACCAGCGTCGTCGTCGAAGACAATGAACCCATCATCCTCGTCAGATTCGCTACTTAGAATCTCTTCATCAGCGTCAAGAACTTGCTTCATTCTGGGACGAGGGGTCGGGCGAGGCAAAGCCGAGGGCTTTGGAGGTGGGCGAGGTTTCTCCAGGGTCTCAAGCATCCAGCTCTGATGAAGCCTATCGAAGATAGTTATCTCGAGGAAATCAGGAGCTTTCTTTTTGAGGGCGTCATTCCTCAACCACTCTGACGCGCTAAATTTGTTCAAAATTTCGGAGAGTCGGGAATCGAGTTCAGCCTTGCGTCTTTTGAGTGACTGCAGATAGCTTCGGCGGTCGGGATTGCGGCGAGCGCTCTGCCAGAGTTTCCATGCCTTGAGTTCAAGCTTAGGCTTCTTTTCTGCGTGCCAACGAGCCTCCAACTCTTGTATTGCATCATTTATCACCTTGTCAACTTCTTCCTTGGTTAAGCGCCTATCCTTTGACGAGTCCAGGCGCTCTTCCAACGCTTTCATTTCCAAGGCTTCTTGCTGCATCTCCCTCTTCGTCTGAGGGTCAAAATCTTCTTCAGAGTCTAGCAGTGAAAGCACCTCGTCCTCCTCCTGAATCATGGCAGCTGCAAGACGATCCGTCCGAAGATACCGGTTCATGGCCTTGGAGACTTGCAGACGCCGGCCTGGTGGGACATCCCGGTAGCTTTGTGAAAAAACCGTTTCAGAATCGGCTGTAAAATCAGCAACCTGGGAATTGATGATGTTATCTGGCAGCAGGATGCCATGGCCCAAATATCCAGATGAATCAGTCCATCTCAAGATGCCATCAGTTGTGCCGACGAGAAACCTGTCGCCCTCGTTTGGGATGAGTGAAGGCACGGCATGATTTGGAACTGCCGAGATCGCAGTAGGCGCAATTCGCCTTTTCTTTGCCTGTGATTCCTGGGGGGCCGAACACTCCTCTCCCGGCTGTCGGACGCCAGCTGGCTGCTGCTCGACATTTGTCAATTGCTCTGAACTCGAAGGCTGCAAAGCCTGAGCAAGTTGCCGCAGAGCTGGCTGTTCCACACTCTGGATTTTCGGTTGATCTGTTGGGGTCGGAGACGAGAGGGCTGGAGACGTGGATCTCTGTGGAATTACTAACGCTGGTGATGTTGAACCTGTTGCAACTGGAAATTCCCTGGTGCTTTCCGAGGCTTCCGATCCATGAGCCACGGCACCCCCTTTACCAGCAACAGATGGCCCGGAAGCGGCTTGTCTGCCTGGCTCTGATTTGATCATGGGAGACTCATTCTCACCACCGCCATCTGAGGCCTCATCTCCATCGCGGGCCTCGAGTTTCCACTGCCGATAACCAAAGCTGACCTTGTGAAGTTCCGTAATCGCGCGCTTCAAAAAGATGCGTTCCGGTGCTTTCTTTATTTTCAAGTGGTCGTATAGGTCGTTGTAGCTAAGCTCCTCCGGATAGAGCAGTAATGACTGGCCGTCCATTGCGCACTCAACGAGCTTTGCTTTGAGTGAAGTCAAGTCTGGTGGCTTGTAGTTGGCTGGAAGTCTCCAAGACCTGTCAGAGGTGCAGAGCTCACGAGCCACACGTTGCTCGTCCCAACAAAAGGGATCATCGTTCTGGTCAACCCCTGCCATTTTCACAACGGACTTGTGTGGAGAGAAACCTGGGGAACATGTTAACCATCATGTTTTAAAGGTAAGGAAAAAAAAAAAAAGGAAAAAAAAAAAAGAAACTTACATTCAGGAGAAATATTGTAGAAGTTGGTTTCCCATGGGAACTAAAAAGCGCAATCCACCTGACCACATTCGCGAGGTAATGGATACTTTCTCTAAATCTGTGGTTGTTGGGTCGCTGCTGATGCCCGTTTGCAAGCGGTCCGAAGAGGAAAAAAAAAAAAATCTATACGATGGAATCTATTGTGAGATTATGTAGAATTTATTCAACGAAGAAAATTGGAAAACCACGAAGCCGAACTCGCGCGGTCGCAAATGAAGGTAAAACAGAGCAACCAACCCCAACTCTGCACCACTCACGGTCGCTGTTGCTGTCGCTGTTGCTGTTGCTGTCGCTGTTGCCTTCCGAATAGAAGATTCCCAAGGTCCTTGAATTGGATGCTGTGAACTCAAGGTTGGCTGTTTGAGATGTTGACGAGTCGTAAAAATAGGTGATTAGAATCAGGTAGATTGTCAGGTATTTAAAACTCCGTGGTAAATCGGAGAAGGTTTCATGATGGGAAAGAACGATGGTGCTCTTGAGTATAGGTTCGTCTCAACTATTCACCCAGCCACTTTCCTGAGAGCCCTGAAGGCTCACAGCTTGGGCTTCCTGAATGAATAGTGGGGCAATGTATACGGTCCGTGCGAAGAAAGGATATCTAGACTGTGTTGTTGGAGGGGTTAAGGATGGGTAGGTGATCAAAACTGAATGTAAAGAAGAGCATTTTCCCTAAATAATATAATGAAAGAAATAATGAATAAGAAGATTGGAAGTTATACAATAGTGAAATTTGTTGATCAACAGTCTTGAGCAAATGATAAAACAGGCAGCAGCCTTGAGAATGTCAAAACACTTGAAAAGATGAGGGAGGGGAGGAGGTTTGCACGGTGCGAAAAGCAGCTAGTGAACACAAAAGTACGAGATCTTGAACCTCAGAGGAGGGGCAGACTTGAGCTGTCCATGCCGCCTCATTGTGCCATCTAATGGAAGGAGCTCCTATTCAAGTGATGTCAATACAATGCAGGTACGATAGGTACTGGAGAGTGCATGAGTGAAACGTGCTTAAGTCCTGCTAGATTAAAGTATAATGAGGCTTGCAGGATTTTATCCCTCGTAAATAAACTGCCCCAGAAATCCAGAGAGGTTCCCGTTCGCATTGTCCACATTTTTGAAAGGACCGCTCGGTGGCCGGGGTTTATTTTATTTATCTAACCTCAAAAAGCCAGTATAAGACGTCTTCATCCCGCTCTATCCCTTCATTTAGACACCCACTCATCTGCTGCTGGTCCGGTCTGGCTCTTAGTTGCTTTGTAAGCAATTTATTCCTCAGGACAATCGTGAACTAGACATTAAAACTCGGTTGCATTCCAGGTTGTCAACGACTGGGGATTTTCTTGCCTTCTCCATGCCAAATAGTTTTTTTAAGTTTTTTCCCGCTCACTTTCGAACCACAACGGCTCTCACAATGTCTTCTCTCACAGGCGGCTCATACCCTCCAAGTCTTGACGACGATCGAGAGAAGGACAGACTTGTGCAAACTACCAAGGACTGGTCAATTGCAAACGGACTCGCCGTTCGTCCAGCGGTTGAAGATCCTGCAGGCATCCTTGCCATTAATGCGCCAGTAACACTTTTCCCCAGTCCATTTCCAAAGAGCTGCTTCGAAGAAGCCAAAGTCATTCAAGCATCGTACAATGAACTGTATTCCCGCATCAGCCAGGATGAGGAATTTCTTGGCAGCCTGGTTCAAGAGTAAGCCATCCATTCACGGGTCGCCTGCTCGATATCAGACCGGCATCTAATGAGCTAAAACAGGGTTGCCGGCGGCGACGACTTCATTGCCAAGCTCTGGAACGTTCACCTCAAAGTAAAAGCCGAAGGCTACGTCCAACCCCTTACCCTCGGCCTCTTCCGATCAGATTACATGGTTCATCAAGACACCGAAAACAACAATGCCCTCCAGATCAAGCAGGTAGAATTCAACACAATCGCCTCCTCCTTCGGCGGCCTGTCAGCCCAGACCTCCCTCCTCCACAAATGCCTCGCACAAACCGAGTATCCCTTCCTCCAAAGCCCCATCTCGTCCCTTTCCCTCCCCGAAAACCAAAGCGTCCAAGGCCTCGCCGCCGGCCTCCGCGCAGCTTACCACGCCTACGGCAAATCAGCCATCTCCCATCCTACCTGCGTCATCTTCCTAGTCCAAGACGGCGAGCGCAACATCTTTGACCAGCGTCACCTCGAATACGCTGTGTCGACCCCCACGGAATCCATCCCCGTGTTTCGTCTTGGCTTCTCTCAGATCCTTTCCCACACAAGGATCGCTCCCACCCCTGAGCGCCAACTCCTATATACGCCACCCCACAACCCATCCTTATCCTTCGAAGTAGCCGTAGCCTACCTTCGTGCAGGCTACGGACCGGGCGACTACCCTTCGCCCGAAGCATGGGAAGCGCGCTACACCGTCGAGCGTTCAGCAGCTATCGCCTGCCCTTCGGTGCTCACGCAGCTGGCAGGCATGAAAAAGGTTCAACAAGTGCTCGCTACCCCTGGGTTTTCGGTCTTGTCCAAGTTCGTGCCCGACAAGGCTCAGCACGATGCTTTATGGAAAACATTTACAAACATCTATCCGCTCGATAGGTCGGCGGCAGGTATGGACGCGAGGAGCCTGGCTCAAGATCCTGTCGAGTGCCAGAAATACGTCATGAAGCCGCAACGTGAAGGTGGAGGCAACAATTTCTATCGATCAGCGATTCCCGAGCAGCTGAAGGTCATTCCTGAGGACCACTGGGGTTCCTTTATTCTCATGGAGTTGATTACGCCTCCGCCGTTGGCCAACACCATCTTGAGGGCAGGGAAATTGGAGCAGGGAGGAGTGATTTGTGAATTGGGGGTTTATGGCACCTGCTTGTGGGATCGTAACAATGGGAAAGTACTGCATAACGAGGAGGCGGGGTATTTGTTGAGGACTAAGGGAAATCAGAGTGAAGAAGGTGGTGTCGCGGCTGGGTACGGATGTATGGACTCTGTGGCGTTGGTTTAAAGGATGAATAAGAGGTTGTAAATAGGAGCGTGTAGATATATTCTGTTTGGTGTAAGATGTATCTAGCCAGAGTTGCTGTGGGCTGCAGTGTCCCAGATATAGTATTTTGGCCCGCTGTTCCTTGACTTATCAACTAAGTTCCTCATCTCTATCCTTCCTTTTCGAAGCCAAGCAAACGAGAAAAAAAAAACCAAAAAAAAAAAAAAAAAAAAAAAAAAAAAACCAAACCCCCAAAATTGTGACGATTT
>MU864992.1:8783-80763 GCA_033576145.1 Cladorrhinum samala
TTTCTTTTCTTTTCTTTTCTTTTCTTTTCTTTTCTTTTCTTTTCTTTTCTTTTCTTTTCTTTTCTTTTCTTTTCTTTTCTTTTCTTTTCTTTTCTTTTCTTTCTTTTCTTTTTTTTTAATGAGAGATCCCAAACGCAAAAGCTACCATCAAAGTTTCTTTTACTCAATTCATGGTGGTAATGTAATTTACTAGGTAATATTTCTTGTACAAATACCATCTGGAAATCAAAGCGGAAAACGGAGATGATTCAGGAGAAGACGGGGGACACGCTCGTCTGAGTGGCTGTTACAATTAATTACAGCTTCGAAACTCGATTGGCCAACTTTCAGTCTTTTTGAAGCTGGCTATTCTCAGAGCACGTCCCCTCTCCCGTGTTCACTGTCCTCAACGGCGGCCAGAATTTACTCCTGGTCCGAGGCCTCGTCCGCCCCCCGGCAGATTGCCGCGCGAGGGTTTGGACGGGGCTCGGGCTGGCTGGCCCGGAAACGGGGTTCCTCCTGCGCCGGGCGCGGGGAGACTGTGGCCCGGACGCGGATGGAGCGGACCGGAGTGGCCGGGAGGGAGGAAATGCCTGGGATGTGCGGGCAAAGGACGGTGAAGCCTGTGCCAGGCCGCTTCGTCCCTCTCCGTACGGAGCAGGTCGCGTTCCCTGACGAACCAGCGAACCGTCCTGTCCATCCCGCCGCTCGCCATGGCGGCCCGGCCAACCTCGAAAACCTCCCACAGCAGCTGGAGGGTCCAGAGGTGCCCATCCGAGAACCGCCCGGACGCCCGGCCCTCCGCTGACCGCTCGTCGAGGAGGAAGTGGTTGCTATCCCAGGCGTGGGTGATGCGCCCGTGGACTTCCTCGTCGCCGATTTCGGTCGCGGTACGGTCGTTGTGCCACTGGTGCCGGAAAGCGAACCGCTGGGCCGAGGTTGGGTTCTGGAAGGGCTGCGAAAACCCACAGGATTGGTAGTGCGGCTCTGGCAGAGGTAGCTCGTAGAGCTCAGGGATGGTGGTGGGAGGCCTCTGGAGGGGCCGCGCCGTGGGGTTGGCAGGAGTGTCGAAAATCTGGTGAAAGATTGCCAAAACGAGGCGATGCCTCAGGGGCAAGTGAACCCCATAATGATCGACACGGTAGCCATAGCCAGAGCCAGGGCCGCCATGCTCTTGGCCATACGCCTTGTGGCTGTGGTATTCTTGATGGGGGTTTGATTGAGCCCTGTGATCATAATAACCCTGGCTGTCGCGATGGTAGTTGGAGTAAACATTTGAATCTCCCTGGCCAACCCCTTGCGGGAAACCCTGGTCGCCACGGAGATCTGAGGAAACATTTGCCTCCGGTCTCTCCCACTTTTCTCGGTTGCTGCTGGCGGCTTCATCATCCATTGCTCGAATACCGGCGGCGATGGCCCTCTCGCGAGACGTCTCGTTGGAAGACTTGTTGCCTTCACGTGGTGAATTCGCTGTAGCCTGGTCGATGTCGGCTCTCGGAGCAGCATCAGGGAGGGGATTACGAGAAGAGCCGCTGTTAGGGAGGTGGCGAGATCGTTTCTGACGGTGTTCGGACTCCTCGAGATTGTTGTCATCGTTGAGGTCAATGGGGTCAGGCTCATTGCCGCGTTTGCGTGTCTGAGCAGGCGCTTGAGGTTGAACGGGCTCGACAGAGGCAGTCGAAGGGCTGCGAGCAGCTCGCTTGCCGCGGCCCTTCTTGGGCGCGGGCTTCTTCCTCTGGCGAGGCGTCCAATCGTGCTCATCCGGGTCGATATAATGCCACGGGTCAAGCTTTCCGTCTTGGATGTGGGCATGGGCGCGCGCGCAGTTGATGCAGATGCGCTGCTCGCATTCCACAATATCGCACTGGTAAAGGACTCCGGGGGCGCGGTTCTCGCAGACATCACACTTCATGACGTATCCCTCGAGTCTGTGCCATTTACGGTGGCTTCTTTTGGGGTCACTCGCCTTTTTGTAGAATGGATGTCTCGGGTTGAGAGGGTGTGACTCCGGGTATTGTTTCTCCCCAATATTTGCGCACTTCTCAGGGACGGTTGGTTCCCCTTCCTTGGGCTCGATGGTGCCTGACGATTTGGTAGGTTCAACAGTTTCCTCGTCCTTGGTGGTGGTGGTGGTGACAACAGCAGGTTCTGCGGGAGCCCTCGATGCGGTGACAAGGGCGGAGGCACCTGAACGCACGTTGCAGGTCGTGACCTCGTTGCTGTCACAAGACGTGATGTTTGAAGATCCAACGGGCGCGGCGGCGTTGCAGTCATTGTTCCCGGCAGATCTAGATGGATCCTCAGTCTTGGTAGCGGCGCTCTTGTGAACAGGGTCGGCCATATCGGTGATCAAAAGAGGAGCAGAAAATGAGTTCTGGTTGAAGGTTATAGGTGCGTGTGTTTGTATGGAAAACGGCTGACGAGGAGTTGCCGTTGGAGTTTAGATGCAGAAGTGAGCGGCAAAAGGAAGAGAAGAACGGCCCAAGGCCAAACCAGGTAAGGGCGCAGCCAAGTATAAGAGGTTTGTTGGGACGGGCAAAGAGTTGATGACTGAGGAGTGTTGATATATTTGTGAGTTCCTTTGGAGATGTAATGCAGAACGATTCTCGCATGAATTAACTTGATTTTGAGATTTTGAAGTAGCATGAGAAGAGCTGGTGGAAGTGGTGGAAGCGAAAATCGAAGAAGAATGGGTAAGAGACAGTCGTTATATGGGAAAATTTGGCAGCAACTGGCTCTTCGGGACTTTGAGCGAGCTGCAAACACCAACATGGGATCAAGAACTCAGGAGAGCACCGGCATCTAGAGACTTGTTTGTTGGGCATCCATTGTATACAGTCAACCGCCGCAGCATTGGGAGGACGTGGTTCGGATGATCATCTTTCAAGCCAATGGATTGCTGCGCTTGCTTAAAGATGATTCAACACCGCTACAGCAGTTTGTTGAGCTCGAAGAGCTGCGCACAGCTGTAACCCGGCTGCGGAGTCATTGATTGCTGGTCGTTACCGATATCACAGGCACAAGACTTCGGATATCGACCGCTGGTGTCATAAAGATGGATATGTTTCACGACGGTGGCACCGCTGACCGTCATCACGCCCCCGTCAGGCTCATCCCATCTCAGGAGATCAACACCTTCGGTGTTGGTGCCTCCTCCTTATCTCTGGATCGCCGCGCCGTGGCGTCACGGAACTTCATATGACCAGCCCTCCCATTCAAGGGAAGTGACAGTCCGATCCGACAGCGATGACCGGTGTAAATTTTGAGGTTCTAATCGTCCAGCTGAGGCACCGCAGCGAGTTCGCCGAGGTTATCCCATCCCCTAAATTCTCAGACCGGACTGGTGAGGATTGTCATCCCATTCCAAGGAAAATGACTGCCGATATGACCGTGGGGAGCTGTTTCCATCATTGATGCCATGGCTGTCCAAGCAAAGGTATCGCAACGAATCGACCGAGCTCATCCCAACTGGCCGAGGTAACTGTCGGAGCTTTCTTGGTCGTTTGATGAGGGCATCGTGGTTACCCAACCGAGAGTGTCCCAGCAGGAGAAACAACTGCCCGAGCTTCTGTTTGTATCACGACGACACTCTTCAAACTAGTAAGTCACGAGCCGTTCGGGGAGGTTTGCACTCGTCAATCATTTTTCAAGCCAGAGACACTGCAATAACCCAGTCATCTTTTCCATCAGGGCACATGGTTATCTCGTCGAAGTTTGCGTTTCCCTTGTCATCACTGCCTCGCTCTGTGAAGAATGAGTGCAAGTAGGTGTTTTGAATCAGGAAATGGTCAGTGGAAAACACTCGTCACCAGGCCGGGAACCTGCCATTCCAAGATATGATATGTTTGCCTTGAATTTACAGCTGGTGTTTTTGTGACTTGGCCCAGAAGGACCATGTATTGAACACTTACGCCATCTGAGCAGCGATATCTAACAGATGCCAGTAATGGCCGGCGAATCACTTGATCGACGCACACCGGAGCTTGCGTCGGGGACCAATCCCGCAGCAGAATGTTGCTGCCTGACTCTTTCAACCTCATCCGAAGTCTGGCTCGACCGATCCGAGCTTTCGGGTGTCTATTCTCATCAGCGTGTGCCTCGTTCCGTTCCGAGACCCTATGAATGGGGAAGAGATGATGTTGAGGGACATCACGTGAACCGTCACGAGAGCAGCCCGCCGTTGCGAACCTGAATCAGAACTGAGCCAATGATCAAGCAACGATGACTGGGAGCACAAGCCCAGGGTTGCAGGGGATGGGCGTCCACCGTACCCGTTCTTTTCCCGATCTGGTCAAGGTCGCCCCACAAATCGCGTCATGACTGGACAATTGGTCTAGTTTGATTTTGATTGGCGAGACGCGTCTCACCGCGTCGCTGTCGCGCGTAAAACGCGTTTGCCCCTCCTGATGCTTTTTCAGGAAGTGACGCACCACCCAGCATCTGCAGAGACTCCAAGTTTTTCGTTCCTTTGTGGCTTTTTTTTTTTCAGGTCCGACATGGTGGCCCAAAAAGCAATGCCTGAAATGATACCAAAAGGCCGTTGCAATCTTCTTATCCCACGGGCTTATGCAGGCATGGACCTTCCTACTGGTTGAAGAAACCTGAGGTGACTTGCAGAAGGTGCAGAAGCTCCCTAGCTACCTTCCAAATCCCTCAATTGGGTGAGGGAAGCGGGGGAGGAGTCGTGGAAAACCCACTCCAGCGTGTTCCTGGCGATCGCTCACACGCCTTGCTACATGTAATTAACCCCGATGCCCTTCCCTCAAGGAGGCGGTGACGCGAATCTTCGTCATGATCAAGCTCTGCGTCTATCGATTCCTTATCTAGGCGGGCAACGGACGTCGCCCTTACTGATCTGAATTTAATAAGGGAACACGCATGGCAAAGAGCGTGGTGTCAACCTGGGTCATGACTTTCTTACAAGCTGGCATATTACCCGTGATCCGAACAAGCCGTTCCTTTTGAAATGGCAGCTCTCGCCAAGCAGCCCCTTGTTTGCACCAATGCAGGGTTTTGACCTCGAGATCTCTCCTGCACACAACTCGGGAAGGGGAGGGGGGCCGGATGGGAAGTGGAGGGTTGGGGGACCTCAACCTGGAAAGGGCGAGAGAAGATATTGGACATAGTCATGAAGACCACCAGTCTTTCCTAACATAGTATGGAAAACAGACACAAGAAAACGAAAAGCTGGAAAGAAGAGATAAAAGAAGGATGTCGGAGAATTAAAAGAAACCGTTCCAACTTGTAATCACATTTTTCGTCACTCTTTTGAGTGCTTGCATGATGAGTGAGGGCTTGAAGCAGATCCATGGGGGGGGGGGCCTTCGATGGGGCAGGTCTTACAGCCCGCCCTCCCTTCCGCCCACACCTGGGTGGAGGGCTTGCCCACCCGGCGTCATGTGGTCCATCCGCTAAAAGAAACCCTTGCAATCGATTGCCCAGTTCCACTCTTATTAGGCGCATTATTCCCCGTTGCGCTCTCCCGTCTCTCAGTTTTCCGGGCCTTCACCGTCCAAGCTTGCGATTTCCCACACTTTTACACCTGACAACCCTCCTCAACCCTTCCCGGTTTTCTCCAGCAACCTCACCTACTTGCTACTGTCACGATACCTTTCCTTCTCGCTCGATACGCCTACTGTTTACGTTATCGTTACAGCCAGCTGTTTTGTAAAGCTCACTGTTGCGCAACACTTGCGCAAAGCGCCAACCTCGACCCGCTTCCCTTTGTATCGCACGGCGCATTCCTCAGAACCGTCGCAAAAAACCCAACTTTAGCCATAACCCGGAAACCACTCCCGCCTCCTCATATCGCGCTCCCCACTTGCGTTTCCTGTCACCTATACTCCGATCATCCTATACCACTTACTCAGAAAAGCTGTCGCCGACAAAAATCCGGGGAACACCATGCTGCTGCCATCCGCGCTCACCTGCGACTCGTCGCACACGCCTCCTCTGACGCGCCTTCAGTCGGCTCTCTTCGCCTCTCCGCCCGCAAGCCCTCCACAACTCTCTGCTCAGTCAGCAGTGGGCAACATCTTCTCAACATGCCGCTCTCTACATTCCCTCCTGGCCAGCCCTATGCCGGCCCCTAATACCGCTGACGAACCCATCACACCTCCAACATCCTTCCACGCTGAACTACCAACTCCGCCCCTCACGCACGCGCCCGCACCGCTCAAACTCCGTCTTCGCTCGCGCAAGAACGACACATCTGGACATGCTACCGACCCGACAGCGCCACAGCGTAAGCGCATTGTCAAACGCGCCCCCGCGGTACCCGCGCGAGGCCCCAACAAACGCCGTCGCGCAACCGAAGACGAAGAAGACGACCAGAGCAGTGATATGGAATCTGAGCAACAACCCAGAATCACCCGAAGCAGCACTGCAGCAAACAACAACAACAACAACAACAACAACAACAACACCAACACCAACACCCACAATAACTCTCACAAACCAGAAGAAACGCCCGAAGAAATAGAAATCGAACCACCTCACACCCCAAAACGAGCGCGCATCGCACCGGAAGTGGTCCCCCTTGGTCTAGAGCGCAGCGACTATCACGGCCTCCACGCCAAGGGGCAATTATTCACCTCGGATGACGAAAGAGAAAACAAAACGCGCAACGGCACGGACGTGGTGGTCGAAGCGGACGGGGAGACTTGGTCCACAGAGGAAGACCGCATCCTTGTCGAGTTGGTATTAGAGAAGCTCAAGCTCAGCAAGTCTGAATGGCAAGACTGCGCGAGGAGTTTAGGGAAAGACAGGACGAGCTTGGGGAGGAGGTGGAGGAGTCTGATGATAAATGGGGAAGTAGGACTTAAGAGGAGCGGATTAAGGAGGGGAAAGCTTCATGGGACTTGGAGGTGATTATTTTTTTTTCTCTTCTTAGACAAAATTTGTTTGTCGGTGTTGTTGTTTTGTAATATTCTCTGTGTATGTCCAGAGCTCTTTCTTGTATTGATTAACTCCTACGATCATGTAACATCAAGGATTCTTTTTTGCGTGGGGCAGGGCAGCATGCATGCCCGGGAAAGCACCGAGGGGATCTTGATGTGTAGGCAGTTTATTATTATTATTATTTTTATTATTATTCTTTACATCACCCCTTTATAGATTGGAGTGTGAATCTTGAGCTACAAGATGGGAGGGAAGGTAATGGAGAGGATTTCCATCTTTTTGATTGTATTCTTTTCTTGAATTGGGAATGGTACCCTCCTCCAATGGCCATATATAATATTAACCCACACGAGTTTGTGTTTGGTTTGACACACTTACTATGTATGTATGTACAGTTACAATACAATTTCTACAACTCTTAATTTCATTTAGACTGTCTATCTAGTCTAGATATGATATCAGCGAGGCTTCATGGTCACTACTTACATGGTCAAGGCTTTTAGATAGAGAAATAATACTTGTTTTATTTTTGTTTCCAGGAAACAATTCAAAATTTTTTTTTTTTTTTTTTTTTTTTTTTTTAAAAAAAAAAAAAAAAAAAAAACCTTATTCTTCGAGTACCAAAAATGAATTTGTTTAACACGTCAAGTAGTATATAATAATATATAATAACACACAAAATGTGTTCTTCCCTCCCCTCCCCCCCCCCCCTCCCCCTTTTCCTTTTTTTTTTTTTTCTGTATAAAAGAAAAAATAAATAAATAAATAAAATCGTGATTAGGGTACAGATATCATGTAAAGTCAGTGAGTGTGTGAGTGTATGTGTGAGTGTATGTAGGTAGTAAATTATAAATCACCAATGAAGAGTGTACCGAACGAACCGCGTCTGTGCCTCCCTTAACCACCCGTTCCCCCCCCCCCCCCCTCCTCCCCCAATCCTCCCCCGCCCCCTCCTCCTTGCCCACCATCCCATTCTGTAGAATGCAAAAGCAATAATTAATGATTTGAAACACTGCGCCCAAACCATCAAGCAATCTATGGTGGTCCGTGTGATACATACATACATAAATGAATACATGAATGCCAAAAAAAGAAACATCTTCAAGCTGATGCCCGTGCCTCCAGAGAAAAAAAAAAAAAAGGAATAATATAAGTGAGTGGGTAAGGCAAGGGCCAAAATTTTTTTTTTTTTTTTTTTTAAAAAAAAAAAAAAAAAGCAAACGCCGCACAGCACTCACATCAAACACACACATATACCGAGCGAGCGGTATATTCCCCCGCTCTGAGTGTTTCCCTCCCGTTTTCTCACAAATATTATAAAAAGCTTTGACGTTTGTTTCATGTTTCAAGGATAAGGGAGATGGCAGAAAATAGTACGTAGGTATAAAGATTTCACTGTCATAGTATTTAACTCTCTGACTGTGCAAAGAGAAATCTTTGCACCCAAAAAAAAATCCAATTAGATATTCGTAGTGCGTTGAGACTCGTTGCTTATTAGTCCAATTACCTAGATTGTATATCCCAAGATTCATTGAAAAAGAAGTCAGGTTGCCCCCTTGGCAAGAACCAGAACAAAACAAAATAAACTTGTTCGGCCGTCTCCCATGAACCTATGCCTCCAAGGACCCAGGCCGTCCCGGGAGGGTTGTCAAAGCGAACGGGACAATGCATCATGGCACATAGGGCATCAGGGCATGTCGGGCTGTCGGGCTGTCGTCTGCCGTCTGCCGTTTGCCATCTTCTTGGGCAAATTCATCTACTTTCGAACCCGTTTCCCTTGTATACGGGGCCGACGTTGGAAAGAAACTTTTGAAAAGCAAAAGACGGCCGGCCCAAAATGAATGTATGGCCAATCTGTGACGTTATCTGTGCCTTGTCCCAAATACGAATCAAGAGAGTGATGGTTTTTGCAATGAAACGGCGAGGGGGGATGCGTGCAAGGAGGGATGGCTGGAGGATAGCCGTCCTGACCCGGCGATTCGGGAAGCCTAGGCCGAGACAATATCTGAGTCGTCCGTATACCTTGTATTGATCCGATGTCTCAGAACTCCTGGGCTCTCCATTTCCGGGCCGCTACCATCCATCCAAAACAGTAACCTTGATAAACATTCCGTTTGACGGTCTAGCCGTGATCCCACCCTTGATCTGAATCTTGGTCTCATCCACCAGGCTCTTGTCGTGCAGCTCGAAACCGAATCGCCCAACCCACGCAGCAACCAGGCAAGCAAACTCACCCTTGGCAAAGGCTTGTCCGATGCAGCTCCTGGGGCCATGCAAGAAGGTCATAAAGGCATAGTTGCTCGCTGCGCCACCGCTGGCGGCGTTCTTGTCACCCTCAAACTTGGGGATCCATCTATCAGGGTTGAACTCGCGGGCATCGGGGCCCCACAGGCTTTCGGACTTGTTGACAGCCCAAGGGGAAAGCATCACGTGCGTGCCCTTGGGGATAAACTGCCCCTGAATGGTCGTATCGACTGCCGCCTCGCGCAAAGTGAGCGGCACCGGACTGTAGTAGCGCAGCACCTCGTTGCAGACTGCATTGAGATAGGGCATGTTGTCGATGTCGAAGCTGGAGATGGTTTTGCCTCCGTCGGCTTCGGATATGGATGGAAGGCGCTCGCGGACCTCGGCTCGCAGGCGAGTTTGCATCTCTGGATGGCGAGCCAGGAGATAGACGGCCCAAGTCATGGCGGAAGCGGTGGTCTCATGCCCGGCAGCCAGGAAAGTCATGAGCTGGTCGACGAGATTTTCATCACTAAAGTACCCAGACTCGAGAGCAACCGAGAGAATATCAAGATCGGTCGGTTCCTTCAGGGCTTGCCTCTGCCTCTTCTCGCGGATCAAGTCGGCACAAGTAGCCCTGATAATGTGCGCTGCGCTGTGTACGTCATGGTTGCGCTTGACCGGGAGGAGGTCCAGAAGACGAGCAGGAAGAATCAGCTGGAGGATGCCCAAGATCTGAGCCTGACGGGTCGGCTTGAAAACCTTCTGATACGTTTGGTTCAGTTCGTTGCTGGGGTTCGCAATCGCTCCAAAGTCGCGGCCCAGACCGGTAACGCCGATGATGTCAAGCGTGACTCTTGAGGCCCAGCTGCCTACTTCCATCACGGCAGTAGCCTTGCCGTCTGCTGCCGGGTTTTTGCCAGCTTCGAGCTGAACCTCTTTGGTCATGGCCTCGACGCATTCTCGGGATTTGCTCCAAAAGATGGGATACAAGTTCTTGACGTGCCTGAATCCGAAGGCTGGGAGGAGCTTCCTCCGTTGAGCCTTGTGCTCGTCGCCTTCTGCAAGCAGCAAGCCCACTCCGAGAAGACGGCCAAGGTTGAAGCGCACGTTGCTGGGTTTTTGGAACTCATAATTCTTTGTAGTCAGAACTTCGGCAAGTGCTTTGGGTGATGTGATGAGCAGCCTCTCCATGTTGAAAAGGCTGAGATATCTGATGATTCCGTCATTAGGAATAGAATTAGCCCTGCAAAGCTGTTAATATATTTAGATACATATATTTTGCCCTCCCAAGATGAACTGATGTGCAAACTCACCACTTGATCTGTGGTACACCAGTTGGGTAACGTCTTATATCAGCAAACTGGCCCATGAAGAATGAGCCGTCGCGGGGCCCCGGAAGGTGACGGAGCGGCGAGAAGAACTTGGGATAAAACACAATGCTCCATGCAAGCGAAGAGAAGAACTGCAATACCCAGAGCACCATGAATGGCCGCACCATGCCTGACTCGGGCCATAATCGTAGTGTTCCCGAAGCAAGCAGGTAGGCTCCCAGGAGCGAGGTGCCCGTTCTTATGAGAGCACCCATTTCTGAATGGAAAGTGAGGCTATGTATGTGTGTGCGTGCATGTATGTATGTACCAAAAGCTAAGAGATGATTTATACAAAGAATTATAAATACTTGTAGAGTAGGAGGCGGTGGTGATGGTGGTGGTGGCGGACGAGGCAAGCAGTATTTAAATCAAAAACAAAACGAAATGAAAAACAGCCTCACGAAATCCTTCAGCATCAAAGGCTATAATAGGTAGTATACTATTGAATCCGCGCTTCCATGGCATACGCGCACACGCAACACACTCAACAGGGGGGGGGGGAGGGGCGAGGGTGTGATGCCGGGTAGTGGGGTGGATTCCGCTAATGTTGAGTGTATGTACAGTACACCCACTCAGAAAAAAAAAAGAGGGAGTGCCCTGCGAGAGCACCATGGAACCTGGAAGACCTTACTTTGCGCAATGGCATTCGGAACAGGTCCCATTCCCGTGTCCTGTCCTATTGCCCCGGCTCCGTGTGATGGTCATCTCATTGGAAGAAGGTATTGTGCAGCAGGACTTCGGGTGAATGATTGTGCCATACCTCGAAGTTCGAGATTCGACAAGTCCGTGCGTCCTTTCATCGCCGGCGACTTTCCGAGCGCACATTGACTGCAGTGGTGTCGCTCCATTGGCCAAACTCGGCTGTAGTTTAAACCCGGGTCCGAGGGCCTTAATAATATTTGTGTGACAGAAGAATGGAATGTTTGAAGATTGACTTTTCGAATTAGGCAACCACCACAAGTTCAAACTTTTTTGATGGGATGATGATTATCTTACCAGTTCGTGACACATTCAACCTTGACACCTTACCTCAAAAGGAGCTGCCTACCTACCTGAAAGCACCGCAAAGTCCAAAACTTTATGCCGATAGCGTGTCACAAGTACCCCCAGAGAAACTGTCACAACACACGACCTGGGAATGTTACATGCCCTTTCCATTTGGTTTTACCAAATTTTTTTTTTTTTTTTTTTTGTCAACATGCAATCATAGCGTGCCGAGCGTGTGATTAGCTATCGCCGAGTACTTGAAATCAAAGTCTGAGCGGTGGCGGTGTGACCACACTGATATATCTACGTCCACCATGCACTTCCTCTCTTAATCACATCAACATCCATCACATCTCATCTTTTTGTTATGTATATTTTGGTACATACAAGCATAACATATCCAAACCGCAGCTAACCCCGAAATATTTAGATTTGAGCCCGAGGAAAGTGGCAGAGATGGCTCAGACCACTCCGTCACCACCATGTTTCCACCCTTTCATCCACCTTTTTCATCATGACCCTACCAGTCAAACCATTCCCATTAACCTCCCTTCCATCCAACCCCGCAACCAAGTCGACCCAAATAAACCTTCTAGTAGCTGTACAGGTTTGGCTATGCCCTCTCTGTCTACTTTCCACTCGCTCAAATTCATGCCAAATGTTTTTGAGTAAAACCGGTATCTCGATTCGAGACCCAACGGAACCACGGTATATCATATAAATCAATCGGGATAGTAGGCCCGAAGGACTTTCTAAAATGTCTCCAGTCCATACCAATCATCATATCAAGGGCCTTCCCTGCGATGGGGTCCTGAATGACGAGATATTTATATTCCCGAGATCGGATCCAACCGGACATGGGCAGCTCATATAAGGGAAGGGGAGGGGAGGGGAGGGGAGAGGAGGGCAGGCGAGGGGTCGCAACCAGAAGCAAGATATATATCACTTTGGTCCTTTTCGTCGCAAGACAAAGTCTAACACACACCCAAAGCCTTTGGTAAGCACAAGTCAAAGATGGAGACACCAACGGCCGATTATCTGGACCTCATCGATCCCCTCCGCGATGCATCAAGGAAGCTGGTTCGAGAGTGGGGTTTCCTCCGGCCTACTGTCGCCGGTGCTGGCCTCTCACAAGCAGCCGCGCACTGCCTCATAGAAATGGGCGACTACGGTCGTCGTGACTTCCCAGACCTTCTGGACCTGCTCAAAGTGACACGGAGCCAACTCGGCACCATTCTCGCAGAGCTCCTTTCGGTCGGCCACATCAGGCCAGACGATCCCCAAGGCGCAGCAGATGAGAGGAGGGAAACGTATTATTCCCTTACCCCGGCCGGCCGCAGAGTCCTCGCAGCCATCAACACCTACGTCCACAATCAAGTCTACAGCGCCCTCGCCGAGGCACCACCCGGCACCGGCCCAGACATTGCATCGGCCTTTCGCCTCTACGCCTCGGCCCTCGAAAAGATCCGGGCCTCTTCAACCTCCGTCCCGGTCGCTTCCCCGGCGCTCACCCCCTGCGCTAGTCCGGTCCTGTCCTCGTCCCCGTTCCCCATCCCTCGCGCCTCAGTTCCGGAACTCAACATCGTCCCGGGCTACCTCCCCGGCATCCTCGCTCGCACCCTCGAAATGCACATGGACTACTACGCCCCCATATATGGATGGGGGGCACCCTTCGAAGCCGGCTTCGGCCACAGCCTCAAAACCCTCATCGAGCGCCTCGACCAGCCCGTCAACCACGCCTGGTCTGCCGTCCTTAAGACTCCAGACTCTCCCAAGCCCCGCATAGTAGGCACCATCTTCGTCAACGGCGAAAGCTGCGGCGTAGGCGTGGCCAAGCTTCGAGCATTCATAGTCGACTCGGAAGTCCGCAGTCTCGGCGCGGGCCGTAAACTGTTCAACGCCGCCATGGACTTTATCCGCTCCGTCGGCTTCACGGAATGCAGGCTGGAGACTTTTCGGGCTCTCACGGTGGCTCGGAAACTGTACGAAGGGGAGGGATTCAAGGTCGTTAGAAAGTACTGGCCAGAAGGGTATACCAAGGGCGTGCAGGAAATGGAATATGTCTGGCATCCATCTTCATCATCAACAACATTGTGATAAACTTTTTCCACTCGTTCACTGGAAAAAAAAAATCAAAAATCTAGATCTCCAAGTCTCTCTCTATCTCTCTCTCTCTCTCTCTCTCTCACATGAGCCCATAAAAAAAGAAAAGCTTTTTCTGTCATCCCCATTTGTGTAAAATACCTTTTTTTTTATCGTAATCTCATCTTCTTTCTTTCTTTCCTTCCTTTTTTTTTTTTTTTTTTTTTTTTTTTAAAAAAAAAAAAAAAAAAAAAAAAAAAAAGGATTACAAGTCATCCCCCTCCTTGACGACGTAAGCCTTGACGATCTTGACCTCCTGAACCGGTCTGTCGTCCCGATCGGTAGGAACCAAGCCCATCCTCTGGACGACCCTGATGCCCTTCTTGACGCGCCCGAAGATGGTGTGCTTGCCGTCCAGCCAGGGCGTCGGCGCCAGCGTGATGAAGAATTGACTCCCGTTGGTGTTTGGACCCGAGTTGGCCATGCTCAAGATTCCCGCGCCCGTGTCTTTTGTTCAAAATTCTCCATTAGTTTTTTTTTTCTTTTTTTTTTTTCCTTCTTTTTTCTTTGTAACTTGGTGTGTCCAACTCATGTAAATTTATCCAAATAAAAAAATAAAAAAATAAAAAAATAAAAAAATAAAAAAATAAAAAATAAAAAAGAATAAAAAAACAAGCTTGGTGAAATATATACGTACGCTTCAAATCGGAACGAATCTCATCCTCAAATTTCTCTCCGTAAATGCTGCTCCCTCCCCGACCCGTACCGGTGGGATCCCCGCCCTGAATCATGAAATCCTTGATGATTCGGTGAAAGATCACGTCGCTGTAGTAGCCCCTCTCGGCCAGGGCGGCAAAGTTTTTGCACGTCTTGGGGGCGTGCTCGTGGTAGAGCTCGACGATGATGGTTCCCTGGAAAAAGAAATCAAAATCAAAAATCAGAATCTCATAAAAATTTTAATTTTTTTTGGGGGGGGGTTTGGGGTGGTAAGGAAGCATGATGAGTCTTTTGACTCTTTTACATGTGTGTGTGTGTGTATATATGTTGACAAGTGAGAAAACACTTACCATCGAGGTCTCGAGGGCCACGTCTTGTGACATTTTCGGGGTTCAGAGTTGTGATGAAATCTTTATTAATTAGAGTTGTTTAAATGAGTTGGGTTTGAAGTTTTTGTGAGTTCAAAATCTGCGAGACAATGAAAAAGATTAGAATTTCGAAAATCCTGAGCGGAGGATGATATGGTTTGATGTTGTGTTGTCACTGCATGTATGCAGTATGTAATTATGAAGTTGTGGTGAAATGAGCGCTAATGGGAGGTTGAGTGCTTGTATGGTTTACATGTATTTATCGTGTAATTTACAGAGCATTTCATAATATCGAGTATAACCGCACCGACTCGAATTTCATCGCCAGCTTACGTGGAACGTGAAGTGGTTTCCCAATTCATATTCATCCGATCTCCTGTATGCCTCCAAGAGACTACAGACCTTACACTACCGGGCTCGACTTTGTTTGAATGGGAACGGTGATATCTCGAGATCACGTTTATCGGTCATAACATGCCAAGGGAAGTTGTCAGGGCCCAAAATGTGCTAGGGCCCATTTACGATTGATTTGATTTATACAACATATGCATGCTCGCAGGGCATGCCCTGCGAGCGTATTGCTTCCTCCAACTGGTACCATGTTCCCATATGGTAACCTGACCCATCGGCATTCTTCATACAAACCCTTGTGGACACCTAGGCCGAGCCTACGTCCATCAAATGCAAAAAAAGAGAAAAGAAGAAAAACGCCACTATGCTACCGAGCCACCCGGCTCGCAGCGATGCAAACCCTCTCCCTCCTCCTCCCCCTCCCTCGCCTAAAACCCCTAACCAATGCAGTGTACAGAAGCAGGACGTGAAAGTTATCAAACGAGAACTAGCCGCGCTCTCTGTAGGACGCCGACTGAGATACGGCCATGCTGGTATGCAGCTAACGAGGCGGGGAGGATAGGGTGCCCGAGGACTCGCTCTCCATGTCGCGGTCTCGCTTGCCCTTCTTACCACCCGGCGAAGGTACCGGTGGCTTTGATGGATTTAATTTGATCTTTTTCGTAGGCGATGGGCCCTTGGGCACGCTCTTTTTGGGTGCGACCTGTACTGTTGAGTTTCCATCGATATCATCCGCTTTCTGCTCGACGTTAAGCATTGAGCTGCCTTTTGCTATTTTCTCTTTCTTAAGGGTGGCCGCGGGACTCTTAGCCTTGAGGATGACCTTCTTGTTCAGGGCTGTCGGCTTAAGCTTCTTCTTCTTGGGGTTGGTTGGATCAGACTCTTCCGCATCTTCATCAAACTCATCCCCGTCCCGCTTCCGAGGACTCGCGGCACGACTAGTGGGTAGAGGGGTTCCCTTCTGACTGCCTGGTGGCGTGTTGTCGTTGTTTTGGCTGCCCCCATTGCTGTTACTGATCTTTTGTGCTGCGGCTCTGCTCGCATTGCGCCCGCTGTTGCCAATGCATGACCCCATGTGATTGTTTAGTCTCGTCACCAGGATACACCTCTTGCACTTTGAACATGTCGCGCTGGGAAAGCTCAACACGTTGGGCGGGCGGTCCTTGGCGCTTCCTTCCATGATGGCTGCGGGAGAGCTCGGGTCGTTGGGATCGAGCTTGTCCTTCATGTCCTTCTTTTTCTTGCCGCGGCCTGGCCCGGGAGCGACCCATGTCTGGCCGTAGATGTCGTAGCCCGGCTTCTCAATGTAGGGGTGCTTCTTGCAGTAGATCACGCTCGGGTCGGGCTTCTTCCCTCCCTTCCCATCCGTCGGATGCAAAAGTCGCGGAAGATGGCACTTGGGACAGAGAATCTCCTTGGTCGTCTTGAGCGGGTTTCCCTTGAGGGTCACGTTGCCGTCTTTGTAAATGGCGGAATCGGTTTCTACCTCGACGTCGGGTCTCTGGTCCGTGGACGAGCTGTCTATCGAGTTGAGCGCAAGCTTCTCGACCTTGATGGCGGCTGTGTTTGCGCGCGCAGTTTTTTCGTCTCGGTGCACCTTGATTAAAATATCGTGCACAATGTTATATAATACATCGTCGAGGGTGGCATGTGCCTGGGCAAAGGAAAAACCAAGACCGTGTTAGCAGCGCAGCGCAGCACATCAATAGCGCGACAGAAAATCGGAGCTCGACTTACAAGCTTGTCGGTTATGGGTGCATCCTCGGCAGCGACGAGGACGCCCGCCTTGCCAGTGTTTTCCGGTGCCGACATGATGCTGAGTATCTGAAAAGCGCCGATCGAAACGCTGCACGAAGACCCAGCAGGCTTTTTTTTTTCTTTGGCGGCGTAAAAAAAAAAACCGGTGGCCGTGTCGAGGTTGGTGATTGTGGCTGTTTGGAAACAATGGCAGGCCAGAAGCGTGGGTCAATTAAGCCGGCAGCCAAAATTTTGGCGTTGGCGTTGCCTCGTTGAAAAGGAATAGCCAGAAAGTCGCCAGAAAGTCAGCCTCTCAGCATTTGACCAGCCCAAGCTGCTCTGCAGCTCCTGCAAGGCCCCCAAGCCAGATGATGACCGTTGAATTGGACAATTGGGCGGAGTGGGTTGAGAGATTGTTAGGAAAGATGGACTTTTGTAACTTGGTATCGTGAGTGATGGATCACGAGCTGTTGACCCACGCTCGGCAAAGTGTCTTGTATGGAATCAGTATTCAAAAATCGTGGATTGCGGACAAATGGCAGAGATAGGAGAAAAAAAAAAGCTGTCTCAGCTCGCTCAGGTGCCAGGGATGTGGGATTTTAGGGGCCTGAGCCGCTAGATTAGCGACATTCAACAGAGGCCATATGCTGCAGATCAGCCTTGATTAAGCCGTTTGAGTGGCAGTGGCTGGAGTGTTTCCGCGCTACAACGGAAGGTACGGAAACCCGGGGTTAGGGGTTGCAACACCTTTGGAGGGTCCTTCGCTGCCAAGCAGGACGGGCAGAACATGGAATGACCTTTTTCCAATTCAGGACTTCACGAAGCAGTTGGAATTCCACCACACTCATGACGTTCCATGGAAATATTTGAAGCATGGGGATCCGCTAAAGCGAAGGGACAGGGTCAATGATATGAATGCAGTCATCGGCGTGTCTACCCCGCTACGGTGCATCAGTTATCGCATTCATGTCAAGTACTTCATGCCCAACCATGCGCTGCATTGCGTGAATGGCGGCGAACGAGAACGGGATTCTGCAGGAGAGCAAATATTTCATCATTCCCCTGCGCTTCGTGGTTCGTGGAGTGCATCCAATTGTGGGGTTAAGGTCCGAGTCTAGATCCACCAAAAAAAGTTAGGCCCGCGCATCCCAGACCCGTTTTAAGCTCCAGCTGTGGCCCGTCCAGGGGTAAAGTTGTTGTTTTTATCCACAATGCCGTCCGAACAAAGAGCACACACCCCGATCCTCGAGCCGTCGAGAGATGTCTAGGTTATGACGAGCGCCGTTTCAAGCAACACACCGCCAAAATGTCTCGCCCACCACAGCAATCGTCAATCCGATCCTTCTTCCAGCCGCGGGTCGAGCCTGCGTACGCCGCCCATCCATCAGATGCAAGTGCCCCGCTATCGACGACGAGCCAGAGCCAGGCCAACGACAACGACACGATCGAGTCAACACTGCAAGAGACGGCGCCTCCGCTGCCAGCAGCTTCCGAGTCTCCGAAGCAACAAGAACAACAACAACAACAGCAGCAGCAGCAGCAGCAACAACAACAACAACAACAACAAGCAGGCCCGTCCGCCGCCGGCGAGCCAGTCACAATCCCCATAACCCTTCCCGCCACCATCCCCGTCCTCCCGTCTCCCCCATCCCTCCCCTCTGGCGCAACTATAGTCCCCCTCGCAGAGCAACACATACCCGCTCTCCGAAGAATCAACGCTCTTCTCCTTCCTGTCGCCTACCCAGACTCCTTTTACGCAAAGATCCTCGAACCCTTGGTCTCTGGCCTCTTCTCCCGAGCCATCCTCTGGCAAGACACACCCTCCGACACACCCAAAGTAGTCGGCGGTCTCGTCTGCCGTCTTGAGCCCAACTACTTCCTTGACGCCCAAGGCAAACCAATCGCCCGCCCTCCGCCTTCGACGAAACCACAAGCGCAACCAGATCCCGACACCCCCTTCCATTCAATTTACATTCAATCTCTCACTCTCCTCTCCCCATACCGCTCCCTCGGCCTAGCTGCCGCGGCGCTAGATCACATAATCGCCAGCGCGGCGCTCCTCCCAGCAGCAGGCGCCAGCATCGACGCTCGCTCGATTTACGCTCACGTTTGGACCGAAAACGACGGCGGATTACGTTGGTACGAGTCCCGCGGCTTCACCAGAGAAGGGCATGAACCGGTCAAAGGATATTATTTCAAGTTGCGCCCAGATACAGCGTGGGTGGTCAAGCGGGATATAGGGCCAGGAACAAGCATCGTCGACAGCAGCACCCGCACGTCCTTATTCACGTCGTCCTCTCGAGCAGCGGCTGCATTACCACCCATAAGTAGAAGCACAGTAGCAGAAGCTGTGAATCTCCCACCACCGCCACCACAAATGGGTTCCTCGGTTTCGACATCAACTGGCAGTGCCAATGGCGGTCCTCCTCGACGACCTCCCCCGTCCACTGCATCGTCATCCACTACCTCGCTGTCCTACCAAACCGCCAAACCCGAAATGGAATGGAATGATCTGCCAGCCGAGATGATGTCAAAAAGCCAGACTCTCGCGCCGCCATCAGGACAAGGCTCTGGGCCAGCTTCGGGAGCGAGTTCAAGGAGCAGTTCGACTGTGAGGAAAAAGAAGGAAAGAGCGTACCCTACTGCCGCATTTGGGAACTGATTGTATGGTAAGTAGAAACTGAGAGGTCACTGGGTCTGCGTGAGATAATTTTTTAAGATTCTTCGTGTTGGGTATAGAAATTGCTCTTCATTTTATTGTATTTTGGTTTTCTAATTTTGGAGCGGACATGAATAAATTGAAGACAGCGGCAGCATGAAAACTGACACGAAAAAGACAAGCCTTGAATAAAAATAAATCATTATTTTTAAATCAACACTTGGTTTTCCAATGACGGACGCTTCACCATGGGGGGCCTTTTAGCAGAGAGGCAAAATGTTATTTAGATGAAAAAAAAAAAAAAAAAAAAGTTACCACCTTTTGATTCAAGCAATATCATAAACATAAAAAAATAAAAAAAAATAAAAAAAAAATAAAGAAAGAAAAAGCGCGTACAAGTTAGACCTGAAAACCCCTCAACCAAAACTTTTAGATTCCCCGTTTGGATCTTGCCTTTCAAATCACAAAGCAAAAAGAAAAAAAAAAAAAAAAAAAAAAAAAGGAACGCAGGGGAATCAAAGTGAAAGACAAACTAGGCCATCTCCGTTTGGCTGTCTTCGAAACAACGAACGAGGCTTGCTCAATAAATAAATAAAAAGACATCAACTCAATTCGACCAAATCAACCATTACCCATACATGTAGATACCAGCGTAGCGCCCAAAGAAACTACAACACCTGTCGATTATCTCGAGGGTTCTACCCCCCTTTTCGATCCGTCCCGAACAGTTCAAAGGACAATAGCATATGTACACATATATGTGTGATGGCTGATCCAAACCCAAAAAACGGAAGATTTGGGCAATCATTGGCCGCAGACTGCTCGAACATGACAGGAGTGCTGCCAAACAGCATGAAGTTCGTCTTGATCAAGAAAGAAAATCATGTACATTCGTCATCATATATCGAGATTATTATTATTTTTGAAACCTCGTTTGCCCGGTTTAAATAACAAGACAGCACTTTTCCCCATCTTTGCTGAAAGAAATAGTTCCTGAGCGAGGTCGTGATCGCTTTCCTCCGGACTTTGTAGTAGTCGTCCATCGAGACCGTGATGGGCTCGAACGCTTTCCCGACCTCTAGTCAGCAGCAGCGTTCTCCGCATCCTCAGGAACAGCAGTGAGATTGTTCTCCTTGGCGTTGGAGCGCAGCTCTCCAAGGTAATCCTGGGTGGACATGGACTTCTCCATGCCAGCGGCCACAAGCGCAATCAGGGCGGCGCCGACACCCGAGCCATCCTTGGCGATGCCGATACGGATGCGCTTGGCGCCCTCGGGGCCAATGCCGTCAATGATGGCCAGCGCTTCGTAGATCATATCCCGGAAGTATGGGTAATGCTCGACCAAGCTGCCGTCGACACCGATATCAATAGGCTCATCTTGATTGGCAGGGTCGGTCAACTTGCCAGTCTGCAAGACGATGGCAGCGATGGCAACAGCCGAGAGTCGTGCGGCACGGCGACCGATGGCAAAGGCAATCGACTTGAAAGCCTGAGCATCGTCGAGACCGGCAGCATGAACGCCGAGCTGGTTCTCGAGCTCGCCGCGAAGCGTCGAGAGTTCAGGGGTGCCGTCAGCCGCGGCAACTGACATGATGGCAGTGTCAAGACCCCATTGCTTGTAAATGCTGGAGTCTGCGACGATGTTGGTGGTGGACTTCCAATCGTTGGAGCTAGAATTCTCATCCTTGAAAAAGGCAACGTCCTTGTTCTTCAGGAGGTCAACGATGACCAATCGCAAAATCTCTCCGAGGAACATGCCCGATACGCGCTTCTCGTACATCTGAATGCCTGGGTTTGTGCTGGCCTTGTCCAAAGCGACATCCCAGGGAGTGCTTGGGAGAACACTGAGCTGGTTGTCGAAGGAACCCCATTCGGTGTTGATAACCATCTCGCCGGTTGACTTGTCGAACTCTCCGCTCAATGACTTTTTGAGATTTGAGAGCTTCTCAACGTAGGCGCCGTTGGTGCCGGTACCGAAGATGGCACCAAGGACGGTGCCGGTCTTGCCGGGGGAGGAGTACGAGCGAGCCATCAGAGTTCCCACGGTGTCGTTGACGAGAGCCGCCACCTTGACGGGAAGGTGAAGCTTGTCAATCTCTTCTTGAAGGAGCGCGCACACATCCTTGCCAATCGCGTCCGGAATGTCAAAGCCCTTCGTCCATCTTATGAGAGTACCCTTGTTGATTCCGATCTGCTGTACTGGGAAGCTGAAGGTGAATCCCAACCTGAAAACGTGCTCGTCCCTGAAGCCATCTGGGGAGCTTATCGTCATCCGTCGGCGGACGTGCTGCTCGAAATGGTCTTCGTGGTGTTCCTTCAGGAACAGCTCAATCTGCTTCGCAAGGAAGGCGAAGAGTTCCTGCGCCGTCTTTGCGACCATGAGCTCCTTGGGGATTGCGACCTTGGAGAAGGTCAGGTTGAAGGTGGTATCGCCGTTGAGTTGGATCGAGCAAACACGGAAGTTGGTGCCGCCAAGGTCAACTGCCATGTACAAGCCCTGTGGAAAAGGGCATCAGCATCAGAGTGGGAGAGGCAGCGGGATTGGTTTGCTGGCGAGCTCACCTTCTCGGTGCCATTTGGCACACCTGTCACGTATGTGGGAATTTGGCTCAGACTGGTTCCATCCTTTTGCAGGCCCTCATCTGTAAGACCCCAATTTGTCAGATGGCGGCTCTCGGCAACTACGGCTTTGAAGGACTTGCGGGCAACCTACCTAATTGGCGAAGGAATTCCTTGACGGCTTTGTTGACGTCGCCGTCCGAGTAGTCGAACTGAGCGGCGATGCTCTTTGACTCGGCTTCGAGGGTCATGGCGGATGCACGTGAGACCGAAGTATCTGTGGGTAACGAAAGGGGAAGAGGGTTTTCGCAGATTGGCGGGGAATATCGTTGTTCACTGGCTGCGGAGGGAGATTGTGTCGCGCTGAAAAGCGGACGAGTATTGAGGATGTCAGAGTGGTAGAGCTTAGTGTCACGGAGCAGGAATTGCAAAACCTGAGACAGAGAAGGCGTCGTGTTAGTTTATACCAGAAAACCAGGAACGGCGCCCGAGTTCTGTTGGGTGGTGGGATGGTGGTGGGATGGTGGAGGGGCGGCCGGGCTTGGAGGGGTCATTCTGCGCGTCTGCAGGGTTGTCTGCGGGCGGCGCATGTGGAAGCAAACCTAGGAATTGGATGCGGGGCTCTGGGCAACTGCCCGGGGACGGGGGTTTGTCTTCCTTGCGAGAAAGAAAAGCCTCTTTCTGGCACCGTGGTAACCGCTGTGGGTGGGTGGATGCCAGGGTTCTTACTCACAAAGACGAGCACTAGAAAGGCCGCAGAGAAAAGGTGGACAAAGCCGAGCGAGAACGGTTTTCGATCTTGTGGTGAGTGGCGGCCACCACCCGCATTAATATTCCC
Organism: Cladorrhinum samala; assembly: GCA_033576145.1. Classification (NCBI taxonomy): domain Eukaryota; kingdom Fungi; phylum Ascomycota; class Sordariomycetes; order Sordariales; family Podosporaceae; genus Cladorrhinum; species Cladorrhinum samala. Next base: position 31,557 of record MU864992.1, read on the forward strand.
ATTTTTGTTCCCGACAACAAGGCCCCTCCAGGTGTGTGACGTCCCTGACGTCTCCCCTTGGGCTCGACGTTTGGACGGCTGCTCAGGAGCGCCAAGAAAGAGTGGTGGAAGCCCAGTGGGAAGCTCGTTTTGGGGATGGCTGTGATTCGCCCATGAGAGAGGGGAGCGGGGCACCCGCGGGGTTTCTCTACTAAGGAAACGGGCCGGATCTGGGCTAGAAGAAGGACCAGCAGATGAAGTCATGGGCGGGGTTTGCGAAAAAGCTCGAAGAGTGAAAAGGTTAGACGTCGTTACGAGGGCTTGCAGATGGCCTAGCTCTTTCCGAAATTACGTTGCGCAACTTTTTTTCGACAAGCTATTTCCCAGCAACGCGGAGCGCAGAGCCGTAATGTATCTCAAGTCGGCGAAATAGGCGGTCCTATTTTTCTGAAAGGTAAGGATGTCGATGAGGTGTTGTACGGCAGCGTGACACTCAGCACGAAAATTGTCGAGATGGGGAGGCGAGCAACCTAATGGCTGGTCTGATCCTGGGACGGTGGTAAGGCTAGGGATGCCCAGTCCGATTGCCGCTCAGTTGCCAGTTTGACTTCGTGACTTTGTTCCTTTTTCTTCTCGGGGGCTCGGCGACAACGACAATGTCGATGCTTGCCAGGGCTGATGCTGTCAGAGTGCTGGAGGCAAGTGAGCCAACAAACGGCGACTTCCTGCCCCAAACCACACCGCGCTTCCCAAATTCCAGATTGAAGTAACCGTAGCGGAAATTGAGGATATCGGCCGCGTCTCAATGGTGCTCGGTGATGGCGAGATACCGCTGCTTTTCAGCTGGAGACACTCTCGGCGGATCTCATTCACGGATGCTACCTTCACCAAAAGTACGAAAAAGGTGATAAGAGCCTAACGGTAAGGTGATGAGAATGAGCCAGCAGATATTGATGAACGTTCAGGCAGATATAGGGCTCGACTTTTGTTACGGAGGTGGAGATTTGCAGTGCTTGTTTCGACTGAATGTCTGAAAGCGCGGTCAGGGTCGCATATCTGTGGTTTAAAAATCCGAGACTTGCCTTGGGCGCCGTCCTGTGTTCATGCCAAGCATGCAGATGCAACAGACTAGGAGCCAGAGGGAGCTATCGTAGTCTAAGTATTCTTGCTGGAAGAGGTAAACAAACCACGACGAAAATCTAGACCTCAAGAGTCGATAGTCTAGTACATAGAAGGAGTAACATTAGGAAATGTGGACGGCGTGGAAAATCTGACCTCCTTATTTATCGGGGTCTCGAAAGATGGCATTCACAAGTTTTACTCTTCAACATTTCATTAGCCACTCCAGCAAATGTGATTGGGCCGTTCCGTTGGAATCCAAGCTTCCCAAGAAGACGGGTCCAAGGATCAGCTAAAACCCGGTTGCCCATCCATACCCCAGATCAACGTTGCCGTTTCATTGGGTGGCTTTCCCTCCAGCCGCCTTCCCCAACGTCGTCATTGCAACATGGGATCGGGAACTTTCCGGGGTTGTCTCGCGCACTGACTGATGCTCCGTAGTCTGCCTGCATCAGAATGCGGGGGGAGTATTTGAATCTGGGGCAACCAAAGTGTCCTATAACTTCGGTTTAAAGCAGCTCTTCTCAAGGGTGGGTTTTGTAAGTATACGAGCATTAATATAAGTGGTCAATTAATAGAGCATCTCGATCATTTGTCGCTGGCAAGGACAACTGCGAAATTCCATCGTGGTACAGCAGTATGCGACTGGTTCAGGCTGTTCTTCATCCAACAGGTAGACCCGTCCTGTTCATTCTCCATTTCCAAACCCCAGCCTACCCCCGTGCACCCAGTCTTCTTGGAGCAAAGTTCCATGCATTCTTTAAAAGTAGCAGCCGTTGCGTTGCCAATATCATTGGCCTCGTTTGCCCCTGCATAATCTACACCACAAAGATGGAGGAACCTCTTGCCATTGGATGAAAGAAATTGTTTGTTATCCATTCCGGGGCAAGATCCAGTGGCTATGGGAGAGGAAGCCACGGAAGTCGATGTCGGCTTCGTTACCGCAGGTACAGGTATCGTTGTTGTTGTTGGCGCTGCTGACTCGTGAGGTGGTGGTACTGATACTCTGTGATGATGGTGTCAGAACTGAATAGCTCTTGCGTTTAGAGCGGAGACTATAATGAGACATACTCTATTCCTTCTGCTCCTATCTGCTTCTGGTGGCTGAGCCCAACCCCAACTCCAACCCCTATGGCTATGGCCAAGAGAACTATTGCTCCTCCTCCGAGCAACATGAGAAAAAGCCGTCTCCTCACACCGCATATCGTACCCTCGAATCTCGATTGCTGTTCTATGGGAGGGACTTCTAACGTGCCGGGAACATCGACCGGAGTTCCTGGATATCGAGGTAAAGGGTCCAAGTCTCGCTCTGTCCAGTGCGACCCTTGCCGTGGAGATGTCGGCAAAGGTGAATTGGGTCTCAGTCCTGGCAGCGCGGCATGACCGAGAATCGGTGACTCGACTACCGATTTTTCGTCCGAATAGTATGGCGTCGATGCTTGGCTGTTCGTGGTTGACAAGGTGTGCGATAGCCGTAGGTCTTTTGGAAATTCCACTGGCTGAAGTGCTGGACCGAACGTTCGCTGGCTGTCGCGTGTTGATGGCCGGTATACCTCCATGGCGATTCAGAAGGCCGGCTCTCGTGATATTTGGTATAGGCGGTGCAGGTAGAATCGAGCATGGCAACCTGCACATGGCAGCCCGCCCTAAATATGGTGTTGAGGTCTCTGATATGGGGAAGGGGCCTGTCTGGCACAGCTTCAGGGGCTCACCACACTCTCACGGATCCTTATCGCATCATGACCGACCTTAATTTCTTCTTGACTCTAGCTGGGCAAAAGGAACTGCAGCTGTCAGGCACATAAGCAGCCATGGCATTCAACCTCCGAGCCGATGTCTGGCACAGCGCAGGTTTTTATGCAGCACCTGGCCAGAAACGGAATGATCTCACTTGCTATACGACGCCCCTCGCCATGTGTATCACCCCAAACAACAGATTTACTGTTAAATGAACAAGTAGCCCTTCGTGTCGATGAAGCAAACAATTACTCAAAGGCAATCCAAGATTCGAAGGAATGGGAATCGTTGGCTCCGACTGGCTGCTATGATACATTTGCAGCTTTGAATTTAATTCAGCTGGAAAGATAAAAGTGACAAAGGTTCCTATATCGAGCAGAAAGATTACGCATAAGTCCACTTCGTGGACGAGACCATTTTCTGCGGAGTTTGAAGACAGGTTCAAGGTACTGTGGAAGCTGCTTGAAAGGCTGGTAGACAGCTTGAGGCAGAAAAAAAAAGGGGGGACACCGTGCCGCTGGCGCCGCCGAAGAGTAGCAATCGTCATCTCCGACCAAGGGGAAATACTGGGAACTGGTAGAGGCGGAAGGAGACATTATTGTCAAATCAGCGAGATGCTGAAACAAAAGCATCTTGATCCTCAAATTGGAAGGTGCAGATGGACTATTATCCAGAACCGATGGCCGACGAATTCCAGAATCGTTAGGAGGATAAGGTATCAATGCGGGAATTGCTTCGCAGACATGTCGCCCAACTCCTCGAGTTCCTCATTGCCGAAAATGGTAGCATTGTTCGACTTTGAGGATGCTATTTCGCTAAGATAGAATTTCGCGCAACATGTTGGTGTTTGAAGATTCGGCTCACTTCAGGTAAGGTATGCAATGCAGATAACATAGTGTGAATCTTGGTCGATATGCTGTCTCATCCAGGAGCTGGCGTTTGCGGCTGAGAGACAAAAACGAGAGACCCCCAGAACTCCGATGCCACGATGAAGAAGCCAATCAGAGATGCGTATTCGAACGGCATATCATTGGTTCATGAGCCACAGCGGGAAATAATTAGAAGACTCGACGCCTCAGAAGCTCAGCCACGCCTAAGATTGGACCTGGTACGATGTCGGAGTCATGCAAAGTCCTACGAGAAGGTCCTACCACGTTCTTGTCCATGACCCAATCGGGTTTAGATCAGGCACCTTCGAAAAAGGAATGCCGCTGCAGAACCCCCAGGTCAGGACCTTCATCAGGCACGAAAAATCCTTCCAAAGTCTCCGTCCTGCTGGTTTTGAATGACAACGGCCCCCAATGATGACTTGTAGCAGTAATTTGAGTTTCTTTCGAACCCATGGGTCAGGTGTATTCTAAATCAAACGGCAAAAACAGAGGGCCTTCCTTGATCAACTGTTCAGTGCCGGGCGTTGAAACGTTTCATCAGTAACGGGATGCCGAGTCCAAACGTGAGCGGTGATCTTGGGGAGTCTGGTTGGGCGTCCCATGTTAGTGATACTCGAATTTGACGAACCCCACCGGGCACAACATCACCTGTGATTACTTGGTCGACAGTCCGAGGAGGAGCGGCAGTAAATGTACCAATGCGAAAAGAGGCTCCAGGAGACTGGGAATAATCCAACGTATCCAAATAACAAACCTCAGTTAAGCTATCGACATGTCGTTGCGTTGATGATTCAAAATTGTGGAGGGTTTGAGGGGCAGATCACCGTTTGTTGGAGTTCCGCTGTCTTATCCACTCAGCTCGCTGTTGTTAACCCCGCCTTTCTTTGCGGATACCCCTCGGTACCTCAATGTGCACATGCGCTTCGAAGTTTCTCCCGTCGTTGTCGTCGTTGTAGCGAATGCGACGGAATCATGGAACCTTGTTCCAAATTCCATCAGTCAGTTGATATCTCACTACAATGTAACATACATTCAAAGTATATGAACCCTCACCCAAAGGCCGGCGGCGTTTCCGTCTGTCATCAATCCCAGGTTATGTACACACATAGATGGCACTGTGGGGCCGCTTATTGCTGCAGAACTGCGCAGATGGCGACGGGGATTCCACAGCACACTCAGCTTGCGGGAGGAAGAGGCACGCAATTGGACGCCTGGACAAAGTTGGCGGAAGAAGCCAGGACATGGCGCGAGACAGGAACGACAGCTTTTTGGCTCACAAACCCGCCCCACTAGGTACTGGACGTACCCCGGAGCATGGAAGGGCAAAGCCAATCTTCAACTTGGATTCTGTTTGTTAAAAGACGGCGAGAGAGAAAGAAAGGTTGTCTAGGTAGTCGACCACGCTGCGGGCTGCATTCTGCATTTTCTCTGCATCTGTGTCCAATTCCGGTCGAGGGTTCACTCAAAGTATTGCAATCCGAGAGGGGAACCTGGGCGATTGGAGATGCTCAGCCTTACATGAACCCCAGGAATCCAAGCTTTGTTAGTGCCGTCAGCAGTGTGCTGGCACGCAAGAACTTGTCGGTTGTCAGCCACAGTAGACCCAGACTCTCCTTTTTCCGTCGTCGTCCCGGTCTCGTCCTGTTTTAACTCAGTCCGTTGGCTTCTTTGAAACTCACGTCACCGAGGTAAACCTGCCGGGCGTCGCAAAGGAAAAGAACAGTCGGGAAGGACAGCAACAATTGCCCTGACCTAAGGCATTGCAGGTGTCGGTCCAAGCAAGGTCTACAACCTTGACCTGCGTGTTGGAAGCGCGAACCCACCCGCTGCAACCCGAGATAGCCCAGCCTGAGTCCTACCTGGGCGCCGCTCTCCATCTGCAGCGCAAAGTGCAGCGAACAATTTTCCCGCTCCTTCGCTGCCATCCCATCCCTCCCGTCCTAGTATTCCAATCCACCTTTTTCCCGATTCAGCTCCAGCTCTCTCCCGCACTTCTCTCTCTCTCTCTCTTTCGAGCCCAGCCTGCCAACCCGCCGCGCACCCGCACACAGCCCACCGCCAGCCCAGCCCGCCCTCCACCCTCCACCCACCACCCTCCACTCCCCGTCCAGTCTCGCTCAGATTGCCCACCCCCCTCTTTTTTTTCCCCTTGTCCCATTTTCCCTTTAATACCTTCCCCCCCCAGCCTTCCCCCATATGAGTTCTATGAACTCCCGCCTGAAAGGCTTTGGTTTTGGTAAACGCAAATCGAGCGGCCCTCTCCCGCAACAGAACCAAAACGGCCGCGCCAGCCCAATTGTCCCCCAGACTCACACCCCGCCTCTGGGAGGAGCCCCTCAACTCCCAGTGCTGTTCCCAACCCGCCCAGGTACGGGCGCGCCCCCCGCTGAGTCGATTGCGTCCAACTCTTCACAGCAGAGTCTCCCAATGAATCACCCCGGCGCTGGTCCTGCACGACCGCCCAGCTACTCAGCAAACTTCCCTCCTGGTCCTCCCGGCGGTCCTCTCGGCCGCACCAGTCCCCTCGCGAACCAAGGCCCGGCTCGCACTCCGCCCTCGCAAATGGTTGGAGGTCCCCCGCCCATCAACACTGGCGGTCCTCCGGTCGCTGGGTACCCACCCCCAGTGATGGGAGGTCCTCCTCCTGGACAAGGACCCCCGGGGTACGGCAACCCAGGCGGGTACCCGCCTCCGCCCCCGCAACAGCAACCACAGCCCGGCCCCGTGGCCCCCTACCAGCGTAACGCTGCCGCCGAGGTGGAAGGAAACAGCCGGAGCAAGGCCCAGCTGATTGTCGGTATCGACTTTGTAGGTTGTCCCTGGTTCGGAACAATGAGAGCGCATCAGCGAGGAGTAGCGTGCTAATGATGAATAAACAATCCAGGGTACCACATTCTCCGGCGTGGCCTTTGCGTTTGCCACCAACAACGAGGCCAAGGAAGATATTATTACGGAATGGCCAGGTGCTGGTTCATACACAAAGCAAAAGGTTTGTAAAAACCGTCAAACCGAGACGCTGTGCTTGCTTGCCGCATGTGCATAAGGCTTCAAGGCTAACTCTGAACACCCGCCAGATTCCCACGGTACTCTATTATGACCAGTACCAGAAAGTCGTTGGATGGGGTCCTGATATCGCGGACGCTCTGGCACCAACAGGTTATCCAAAGCCAGGCGTGCAAAAGGTAGAATGGTTCAAGTTGCAGCTGATGCTGTCGGGCAACACCTATATCGACCCGATCAACCTGCCGCCTCTCCCCCCAGGAAAATCGGAGATCGATGTCGCTGCCGATTACCTCTTCAAGCTCCGTCAGGCTATGCGCGCAGCTCTCCAGAAGACGCTTGGTGAGGTGTTTAACCGCGAGGAGAGGAACATCCGTTACTATCTGACCGTGCCTGCTATCTGGAATGACGCGGGCAAGGCCGCCACGAGAGCCGCAGCCATCCAGGCCGGTTTCCTCCGCGACGAGAATGATAACCGCTTGACGCTCGTCAGCGAGCCCGAGGCCGCCGCTCTCTTCTGCTCCAAAACCGGTCTCCTCAACCTCAAGGTGCACGATGCCGTACTCATCGTCGATTGCGGTGGCGGCACAGTTGATCTTATCGCATACGAAGTTGAGGATGAGAATCCCTTCACCGTGGCTGAGTGCACGGCCGGATCCGGTGATTCTTGCGGTTCGACCGCCCTAAACCGGAATTTCAGCAACATCCTTCGAACCAAGATCCGAAAGATGAAGCTCCCCGACGGCTCCAAGACGGCCGGTCGTGTCTACGCTAAGTGTATCATGGATTTCGAAAACCGAATCAAGGCCGATTTCCGGAATAACGGGCAGAAGTGGGCTGTCGACGTCGGCATTGAGGCTGAATTCCCCGAGGCAGGCATCGAAGAAGGTTACATGACCTTCACCAACGAGGAGATTCTGCAATGCTTCGAGCCCGTCGTCAACCGCATTCTGGAGCTCGTTCGCAATCAGATCATTGCCATTCAAGCACAAAACCGCACCCTGCAGAACATCTTGGTTGTTGGTGGTTTCGGTGCCTCCGAGTACCTCTTCCAGCAGATCAAGCTTCATGTTCCCCCTCAATTCCAGTCCAAGGTTGTTCGGCCCATGGACTCGGTGGCCGCTATCGTTAAGGGTGCCGTCACTGCCGGTATCACCGAGAGAGTCATCACACACCGTGTTGCCCGTCGCCACTACCTCATGGCCACTCTTCAGCCTTTCAAGGAAGGTTACCACCCCGAGGCGTACCGTGTCCCCTCACTCGACGGCAAGGACCGCTGCAAGTTCACTCGGCAAATCTTCGTGCAGAAGGGTCAAAAGGTCAAGATTGGTGAGCCTGTCAAGGTTTCCTTCTTCCGCCAGGTCGCCCCAGGCGCCACGCTCATGTACGAGGATATCCTATACGCTTGCGACGATGATGTTTGCCCCGAGTACACCAAGGATCCAAGTAAGTTGCTTCCGATACTTCCCAAAATATTTCTGGGGGGTTGTTATATGCTAACATGATGGAAACAGGAATCAAAGAGGTGGTCACCCTCACATCAGACTTGTCTCGCAAGAACCTGGAGAAGGACTTTGAGCGCATGGACACGCCACAGGGTACATTCTATCGTGTGTACTTTGACATTTACCTGACTTTGGATGGCTCAGAATTCAGTGCTGAGCTCGTGTGCCAAGGCGAGGTTATGGGCCGCTGCCGGGCAAGGTTCAGATAAAGAGAGGTTGATGTTTTTTTTGGACGGAGTTGCTATTTTTTTTATTTGGCATTGCTGCATCGGATCTCAACAATGATACCTCTTTGATGTATAACGGGCGTGTTTCTCATGGCTGGCAATGTGAGGCTTACACCATATAGGAAATTTTTGGCTTAAGCCTAATGTTTTTATCTGTATATTTGGGGCAACGAAGGATAAAGGGGGCAGGGGTCGAATTTGGCGGCGACTTTGGACAGAGGAAAGAGTAAGTAGAATGGAAACGGGGCATGTTCTAATTTACAACCAAAAAAAGAAAAAAAAAAGGGGGGGGGGGAAGGGTTGTTCCATTTGTTCAGACTGAATCAAGGCTGCGAAGTAACAATCTTTGAATGTCTTGGTTATGATAGATAATACGGTTTGGTCTGACTGGCCTGTTGTTTTTGAGCTGGTTATTTGTTTTGCTTGCTCGTTGATTTAAAACAATACATACGTTAACATCTATCCCGTGGCCCTTGCTTATGAATATTAGTTTTTTAACAATGTTGTCATGAGGATTTTGCGAGTTAGATATGTGTAAGCCAACTGGTTGAAAGGGGTGCATAGTATAGTCGGGAACAAACAGGGAGATTTGGAAAATCGTTGCTCCTTGCGTCATACCTAGGCTGATGTGGCAGGTGAGGCCTTGGCTTACATACATTCTTCCTCCGACTACCAGGATTGCCACCACTGCCATCGCCTAGGTACTTTTCCCTCGTCCTCCAATGGCAAGACCGATTGAGCTATTGCGACCGTCCAAGCACACATTTCTGGATGCTCCTTCCATTCAAGAAGCAAAACAAAACATGAGGATGGCGGACAAATCCGGGAAATCTTGGATGGCAACGGCCAAGGTACTGTACATACATGCATCCATATGATCAGGGAATGGCTCGCTTCCGACCACCACCCTTCATGTATCTCACTCTCTTGCTCGAATTTTGGGTTCTGCCTCGATTGAGGTAGGAAAAAAAAAACCACTCGTTGAAAGCGTTTCCTTTTTGGAGTTTGTCTTTTTGTTTTTACCTTTTGAGTTTTTCTGCTTTTATCCTTGCCCTATCTGCTCATTTCTCTCAAATATATTCATCACAAGAAAGAAAATACAACACCGTGTGTGGCTACCGTATTATCACCTGTATCTGACTGCCTGCAAAGGTTCAGTCTTGTCCTTCTCAAAAGAATGGAGTCAAGAAAACCTGCTGCTCCGTTGAAGCCATGTTGTCAAAGAAAGAAAGCGGCAGCCGTTTCGATCAATGCCGATCCGGTTTTGATCCAAGAACAAATGGCAAACCAAATTCGCCAGCCTTCGCCCACGCGGTCTGTTGAATCTCCTCGACCAAAGAAACAGCGTGGACGGCGCATCAGGAAACTCCTGATTGTTCCTTTGGCCCTCGTCGGTATTGGTAGTGGAGGAGGAGGAGGACGAGCATCTGCCGCATGGATAAGCAACACATCGTTGATACCCTCGTCATCCTCCCCATCCACAAGCAACTCCGACAATAACCTGTCGTTGGGGGGCTCAAGCAACAAAACCAACGATACGTTGCCGCCAGCACCACCGCCGCCTGCGCTACCGACGGCAACGACGTCCTTGGCCGGTAGGACAGTCAACTCTTCGCCTCCGGTGCCAGATCCGAATCCGGATAACCCGACTCCTATCCCGCTTGTAGTCACCAACAACTGCGCGGAGATGATATGGCCCGGCATTGGCACTCAAAACGGCATCGGACCCGGAACTGGTGGTTTCGAGCTCGGTCCCGGCCAGTCTCGAAACATGTGGGTTAGTCCGGACTGGCAGGGCAGGGTATGGGGGCGGACGAACTGCTCGTTCAATGAGGACGGGACGGGCCCAAGCAACCTGAACGGCGTAAACGGCAACGGGGCTGCCTGTCTGACTGGAGACTGCTTTGCTCGATTAGATTGTGAATTCACGGTTAGTTTCTTTTTCTCGACCCAACTTCGCCCCTCTGCTCTCTTGTCTAATGCCATCCTTCTTCACTAGGGCGCAGTTCCAACCACCCTAGCCGAATTCAACCTCATAGGCGGAATGGAAGGGAAGCAAACCTTTTACGACATCTCCCTCGTAGACGGGTACAATATCCCGCTAGGAATCATCTACCTGCCGGCAGCCAACACCACCTGGATCCCGCCGAATCTTACCAACGCTGCCTGTATTGCCTCGGCGGGATACCTCTCAGACCCCTCTAGCACGGGAACCTTTTACACCAACGCCTCGTTCCCCACTCCGTTTGAGTCTCTGCAGACCAACCGCGGCGTCGCGGGTTGGTGTCCGTGGGATCTGCAGAAATATCCTCCCAATAAACCGGGAAACGGAATCTATCCTTACCCGGATGACAATATCCAACGCCCTGTTTTCGACCCCTGTCTTTCGGCCTGCGCTTCGACGAACTCGCCGCAAGATTGCTGTACGGGAAAATATAACGATCCAGAGGTGTGCAGGCCGAGCCTGTACAGCGAACAGGCGAAAAGCGTTTGTCCTGATGCGTATTCTTACGCATTTGATGATCAGACTAGCACGTTCATTATTCCTACGGGGGGTGGATGGGAGGTCATGTTTTGTCCGAAAGGCAGGAGTACCAATATCTTGGATGTCTTTGGGAAGGAGTTGAGGGCGCTGGCGAGCGGTGGTCCGGTTACCAAGGAGATGGTGCTGGGTACTCTTGGGAATAGAACTTACATCGAGTCGGTTAGCCCTCGGCCTGCAAGTTCGGGCATGAAATTGGTGAGGAAATCGAGAGCAACGGTGTCATTGGTAGGGGTCATTGTGGTGGTTATCAGTATGTTGGCTTTTTAAAAACAAAAGGGGGTGTGGTGTGAACGGATATGTGTTTAGGTTGGCAGTTTTGGTTGATGATGCCGAGTACAAGATACCCCTGGACTGAATACCTTTTTAACTTTAGACTAAGAAGAATGAAAAGAAAACGAACATTACCTATATAATTTATGAAAGGCAAAGAGGTTCTCATTAGATGTTGCGAACACAAGGAAATATCTGGTTCCCAATTACCTCAAGATTTTATCCCTTATCTTTTAAAAAGACTACCTCTCAGAGGTTTTTCGCTATGATACCAACCGCTTGTTGCACAAAAAACATGGTTCCTTAATCTTGGTTCCTTAATCTTCACCTGGCCACCGTTACACGCGTCATCATCATCGTCCTCACATTAGCGGAATTCCCCTAGTTCCTCTTTGCATTTCTTCTTCTCTCCCACTCAGCCCTTTCCTCATCGTCGCTCCCGCTGAATTCTGCATCGTCATCGTCATCTTCTGCTTGGTGCTCCTGAGACGCTGCCGCCGCCGTCAACCCTTTCCCACCCTTGACCTCGTCCACCGAAACAAAGTCTCCGGCGTTTAAGCTGGCGTACTCGTGCTTCCTGATCAGCTCTTTTAGCGCCTCGTTCCGCGGGTCGACGAGCTGGACCGGCGTCAGGCCCCCTTTGTTCTTGATCCTCGGGCTGCTCCCGGCCTCGAGCATCATGTCGACCAGCGAGTTGCCAAACTCCCTCTGCTCGGGGGGCTCCGAGTTTATCCACCGGATCGCCGTGTGCAAGGGGGTGTCACCCTCTTGCCGGTTTACCGGGTCGCACTCGAAGCCGTCCTGGTCGAGGAGGGCGTCGATGATGTCGTAGTTGCCCCTCGAGGCGGCCTCGTGGTAGAGGTGGTTGCCCATGACCGTCACTGTGTTGTTTAGCGCGTCGGCGCGGGCCTCGTCCGACGGGTACGAGGCGAGCGTCTCGAGGAGGAGGTCGACGTTGTCGCGGCGGCAGGCTTCGATTAGGAGTTCGGAAGGGGATGCGCCCTGAAAATTGAAAGAAGGAGGTTAGAGAAAATCTTGTGTGTTTGGGGGGGGGGGGGGTTGGGGGGAGGAGGGGGGAGAAGGCATGGGCGAAAAAGTTACTTGGAATTGTTCATCTTCTTTTGGTCCAGCCATGATGATTTTGTTTTGTGTTATTTTTTAGATATGGTGGTTGACGTAAAGTTTGGCTGTGTATTGGAAAGGGGGTTTTTTTTTTCTCTCTTTTTTTCTCTTTTGTTTTGACTCCTGAAATATCTCCAAAAGATTACTTCAATTCTGAAAGAGAATTATAGAAACGACCGCGCGGCCTCTCGAAATGTTGGGCCTGGAAATTGTGGCTTTCGGGGCGATGAAGAGAGATGCCAGGAGGTGGCAGTGTGGTTTCTTCCCACTGACGCTTGGTCGCACAGGCACCCACCACCCCGCCAGACCAGGCCCGAATGAGACCCGCACAAGCACCCCCAAGCAGACGGGATCCATGTCGTCGGTCTGGACTGGCGGGCACGGCGGGGTACCTTATCAGTTTATCACAGGCAAGACATTCCCGGGGTCCCACTCAAAATATTTACAACCTACGGTATTTCCAGGAACGAATGTGACATGCATGCTGCGAGTGTGACTGGTGAGGGCGTATCCTTGAAAAGTTCAGTGGCCGCTAATTATCACTTATCTACAATTTTTGATCTTCCATTGCAACACAGAGTAATAAGCTGTTAAATATTCAGCTACCAACTCTAGCTTTCTGAGGGAAAACTTAAGCCAAAGTCTCTACGAGATCTCTTCATTTCAGCGGTTGGCGACGGGGCATTCCATTTTCCCCCTTGGTTCTCTCATTGGAAAGTTTACACTTGGAGGCCAAAAAAAAAAAAAGTTCGATACAACTTCAAAACTTTTTTATACTAACCCACCCACCCACACATCCTTATTATTCCCAATTTTTTGCAGCAAAAAAAGTATTATTCTACATTTCATCACATCTATCATAAAACTAATAACGTTAAAAGATGCCTCTTCTTTGTAAGTCTCATTGGATTCCCAAATTTTTTTTCAAATCAAAAAGGGTATTGACTCACTCTATTTTTAAAAAAAAGTTTGTCCATATTGCGCCAACATCCTCATCCTCTCGCGGATGGCGACCACAGGCGCTAATTCTCTTCAATGCCGAACCTGCGCATATGAGCACGCCATCGAGAAACCGCTCTTCTCGCGCAAGATCTTCCCAAAGATTGAAAAGGAAGATGTGTTTGGTGGGCCGGGAGCGTGGGACAATGCCGACAAGGCGAAAGTGCAATGTTCTTCAGGCGACTGCAACGGCATAGAGGCCGCGTTTTACCAGGTGCAAATCCGCAGTGCCGATGAACCTATGACGACGTTTTACAAGGTATGCGTTACTGCTCCTGCGCATTAATCTTTCTAGAAAGAAAAGAAGAGAGATGACTGATGAGATAAAAACAGTGCATGACGTGCGGAACTCGTTGGAGAGAAAACTGACGGCCTCAATGGATGGGAGTCGGAGAATATGGGAACACGAAAAGGCCATACCAGGACATGGGCATTGCAAAGGCGTTTTGGGGGAGCGGGGAGGAGATTGGTATTCTCTCCTCTTATTTTGTTATTATTCGGTGTTCAGGATTTTTTTTGTTTTTAAAGGATCCCTTTATAGCTCATAAGGTCAAGTTAGACGAATCAGACACCGCTGTCCATTTATCGACTTTTGCCTTGTGATGGATTTGACAGGGAATATCATCATCAAGGCAAGGAGGCTTTTCCCCAGATACCTCGACCAAGTTGGCTATCCAGTCCCTGCATATTTAGTTCTCTTCAACCCTCGCGATGCCACTCAACCGCAGCCTTCATACCCTCAACGATCAGACCATGGGTGATGCCTGGGTTGATAATGTCCTTCCGGAATTGCTCCACCTGTAAGAGCTCCAGCATCTTGAGCGATGCTGAGGGGAAAGTCAGGTACTTGAGATATGGCGGGCGTGACCAGTACTGAAGATAATCCAAGTATGCGACAAAGGATGGCATTGACAAGAACTTGTTCGAGGCCAAAAAGTTGATGTACTCCGGGTTAGATAATGATTGAACGAACTGCTTGGATGTTAGCATCATCTTGAAAATGATGGGATTGGGGGACTAAGATATTGGCGAACCTCCAGCTCCAGTTCGAATCGGGAGTGCCCGCCGTATTTGGGCTCTTGTGTCGTTGTCGTCGTGTCGGGTATCGCGGGTGGCTCCAGGTTTGAGCTGTCTACTGACATTGGGTCAAGCGCCATTGTGATGATAGCCCAATGTGAGGTTTGTTTTCAAAAGTATATAGTAAATAATTTCTTATCGAGCTGTACTGCTTGGTGTTTTATCGGCCTCGAATGAAATGTTTCCCTTGTCGAAAAGAACCTGGAACCTTCTTGGAAGAGCCGGGCTTGAGAGTGCCCAGCGCTGAGCGGGAAGCTGCAGCTACCCCATGGCGCTAAGTTGTTCGCTAAGAGCAGGGAAGCAGGGGAGCATTGCCCCCACTTGCAGGGCTGGAACGTCCATGTTGATGACACACTTCGCAGCCCCGAACAGGATGCTTGGCCACTCGTCTGAAAGTTCTGAACAGCTCACAACTTCTTACCACTCAACTACATATTAAGCTCACTTTGAAAGAAAAGGAAAAGCAATCAGCAGCACCCAACTTTTAGATTCCCGCCCCAAGGTCATCACATCTCTCATACCCCACTGATTTCCAACTCATGAAGACGGTACACACCCCTTCAATACTTCTCTGACTCCCTGCCTCTCTCAAGCTTTCGGGTGCAGCGAGTCGTGGCGATGGCTTCACAAAACACGACAACCGCCCACTTGGAGGGGTTGGATCAGGCGCCATCCAACTCAAGCTTGTCTCAACCCTCGGCGCCGGAACCCTTTGCGTTCGCCATGTTGCTGAAGCCAGAATACGTGTCCGTCATCGTCAGCGCCCTGGCCATCATCTGGCTTGGGGCTCACGGCTCACTCCGGCGACCACCCTCGGCGGCAGCAGCCAAGCCCAAGAACGGGAAAAAGCAACCGAAGGAGGAGAAGTTCCAGGAAGGCCTCGCAGCTTCTGATGCTATCTTGTTTCCCATTGTAGCAGCTATCCTGCTCATGAGTCTCTACTATCTCATCGAATGGCTGCAGGATCCAACTATTTTGAGCAAGATCATGAGGGGATACATGTCGCTCATGGCCGTCATCAGCTTGGCGAGATTGTCCGGGGATGCATTGGACATCCTCACGAGCTTGATTTTCCCCACGACATGGGCTGACCGTAGCGGCAAGGTCTACCATATTGACCCTGATAGGCGATGCCAGTACCTGGTAGATGCTGCTACCGGGGAGGAAGTGATTGTACCAAGCAAGATCACTCCTCTGCCAGGGTTTTTGTCTTCGCGCGTGCTTTCTACCTCATCCCGTCAGCTCTTATGGGGAATTCGTCATCTTTACACCGAGGAATGGACTGTGAGGTTCGCCATGCATGGCTTCTTTTTCTTCAAGTTCAACATCAAGCTTAACGATATCCTCGGGTTTCTGGTCTCTCTCCCCGTCGCTATCGCATACCACTACACAGGATGGAATCTGTTTTCCAATGTTCTCAGCACCGCCATGTGTTATGCATCATTCCTGATGCTCTCACCAACGTCGATTGGCATTGGAACTCTGGTCTTGTGGGGTCTCTTCGTCTACGACGTGGTCATGGTTTTCTACACGTATGTTGCCCCTACCCCTGCTGACTGCGCTCTACATAGGGATCAACTGACCTTTTTTATTCAGCCCCTACATGATTACTGTCGCTCAGAAACTTGATGCCCCCATCAAGTTGGTGTTTGAAGGCCCATCGGGCTCCAGCATGCTCGGGCTAGGAGACATTGTCGTGCCCGGCATGCTGATGGGCATTGCGCTGCGATTCGATCTCTTCCAGTTTTACAAGAAGCAGATTAAGCTTGAGACCGTCGAGCTTGCCACAGAGCTAATCGACGACTCCACCGGGAGAACTGTGACAACCACGCAGGCACAGCACCGCCGCGTCAAATCGCCTTACGTCGACACTCGCGGTCAATGGGGCAACAGGTTCTGGTCGACCAAGGTCGGGTCGCTCGTCCCCGTCAAGGAGGCCACCGAAGCCTCGGCCGCCACTGCCTTTCCCAAACCATATTTCTATGCTTCCATCGCCGGTTATACGGCGGGAATGGTCGTTACGCTTACTATGTTGCTTGTCTTCAGGCACGGACAGCCGGCTTTGCTGTATCTTGTTCCCGGCGTGACGGGCGCAATATGGCTGACTGCCTTGATAAGAGGAGAGATTAAGGACGTTTGGGGTTATACTGAGGATGGAAGCATCGATACTGAGGATGTGATTGTGGATGTCGATGGCAGCGGGAGAGTTGTGGAGAAGAAAGAAGGGGAAAAGTTGGATGGTGAAGGCGAGGAGCAACTAAGGGAAGGGGAAGTTGCCAAGAAAGACAAGAAGCAGGAGAAGGAGGGAGATTATGATGTGTTTTTGTTTTCCATTACTGCGCCGCGGTTCGCCCTCAAGGTAGACTAGACTGTCAGTTTGGGGATGAGTGTCCAAGCCCACAGCCAATTTTGAATGCATAAGTTTGGGGTTTATTTAGCACTTCATGTAAACATAATATACAGCGATGTTTTTTTTTTTTTTAAAAAAAAAAACCCCCCATGATCATTGAGAAAGACGTCTAATAAGATCCAATGATAAACTTGATTTTGTTAAGTCATTTTTGACCTATATACATGAACCTCTTTTATTTTATTTTTCTTCTCCTCCCGTGGCTCTCCGCTTGAACCTTGGGAGCAAAATCCCCAAGTAGTGTCCAAATCGAATGAGTGGGAGGCAAAATAATCGTGTTTGTGCCCAACTCTCGGCGTTTATGGAGGGCTGATTTTAGTTTTGCGTCTCTCTATTTCGTTGTTTAAAAGCAACAAAACATTTTTGTTTTGGACTCAGCATCAACTCGGGTATCTTTCTCAAAACCTGGTGTTGGGAAGGGGGGGGGGGTGGTGTTCAGGTCGTAATTGTGATGTTTTGTCTCGTGTGTCTCCCCCCAGTCCGCTTATTACCCTAGAAAGGATGAGAAAGGCAAAGAAAGTATCGTCCCGTACACAGCGGACTTCGCATCACCTCAGGCACTTTTCTCAGTTTTGAGAATGGCTCTTCCGGCGGAGAATCAACGCCTCATGTTCGGGAGGTACATACACCTTCCAAATTTGGGTAGTATAAGAGTATCTATGGTTTGTGTCCGTTTTTTTTTTTTTTTTTTCCCTCGCGGAACATGAAGAGAAATCGGTCGACACACCGGGGGGAGGGGGGAGGAGACCTTCCAGGTTTAAAAGAAAGTTCATCCAAGGAACCGAGGAAACACAAAAAGGGAAAAAAAAAACCCCCTCTCAAACCCATGGTTAACTACCACCGCCTCATCAAGTTTATTCGGACCCACAACAAAAAACAATACATACATATATATATTGCGTAAATGTTGTCTTTGGGATAAAAAAAAAACTCTTCCAGCGGGAGTCTGCCAACGGGGAATGGTGTTTTTTTTTCCTGCTCGACGCCCTCAAAGCTCGACTCCTTTCAATTATTGCTCTCCTTCAAAGGCAACAATGGAAAGGGGAGCGGAAAGAAAAAGGAGGAGCAAAGCAATGCAGGCGGAACAGAGGAAGGTTATGTTCGACGCCATGAAGCTCGACTCCTTGAATATTTCTCTCTCTCCTCCCAAGGCAGGAAGGGAAAGTAAAATAAAAAGGAGGAGCAAAAACAGGCGGAACAAAGGAGGGTAAGCTCGACGCAGAGAAGAAAAAAAAAGGATTTCCATCATCTTAACCAGTTTTTGGAACCGAGAGAGATAAGATAATAGATAAACCCCGGCGAAAGGGGAAAGGAAAGGGGTTTTGCGTCCCGCTTGCTCGACGACTTCCTTACTGTTTTCAAAAAAGAAAAAAGGTAATCGGAACAATAACGACGGGGAAAAACCCGAATCTAGGCCCTTTTTTTTTTTTTTTTTTTCCTTTGCGGAACTGTTGCGCTCGACGATTTGTTCAAATGTTGACTGATTTTTTTATTTTTTATTTTTTTATTTTTGGAGAAGGAGGGATTTTTGGGTGACCATAGTTCGGCGAGAGAAAAAGACCAGAATTTGTTACCCCCCAAAATAAGACCTCTTCTCGAAAAAGGGGAACAATCGGAACTGCCAAGGTGATGACCACATGTAGTAGGGATGAGAGATGCGGTCGGGAAATTTCAAAGGGCTTTATCGACACCAAAAAATTGTAACTTTCCGGTCAAAAGTTTTTTTCTTTTCTTTATTGTATTTTGGCGGAGCCAGAAGAAAGGTTGTGTTGAGATTAGACTGTGAGGTTTGGACCTCGGGCCGGTTTCTTTTTGAACATTGTTCGGTTGATTTCATCTTTTTTTTCTATTATTATTTATCGGTGGTGGGGTTGACGAGGGAACCTCTGCTGCAAGAGCGCGCCGGCCCGTAGATTGTAAGGATATTGGTGAGAATGAGATGAGTTTGGGTCGTCATGGCTAAAGGTTGATGTATTTGCAGATGATCAATAACAAAAAGAAGAAAAAGAAGAAGAAGAAGAACAATGTATCGCCAGTGGTATTTTCAGTATGGTTGTGATGTGTGAACCTCTTGCTGACGACCGGGACCGGAGTTGAGTTTGAGTGCGGTCAATCAATAAATGTCTATTGGTGGTTGACCCCTCCCCTCTAGCTGTGAGGAGGAGAAGGGTAACAAAAGGAATGAAGAAAATAGACAAAAAAAATGAGAGAGCCTTCATGAGGTTTAAATAAAATAAAATCTATACTCGGAATTTTCGGTTTATTTTTTATTTTCCTTTATTTACTTTTATTTTCCTCTTATCTAGAGTCAGCCCATTTCCCACACTCTTCAAGTTTCAGCGCCTCCGAGCAATCCCCCCAAACTTGAGCTCACAAACAAACATCAAAAATGACCTGATGAGCAACATTTTGAAACACCACAATCATCCGATTTCATGTGTCAAGCACATACCTACCCACCGCTCCAGAGAACTGCAACGCAACACATTCATTGCTCATAACATTCTCATCACATAATTTAAGGGAAAATAAGAAAATCAGCCATGGCGTCGTCTCCAACAAAACAGCAACTGCCAGTGCAATGGATCCTCGACACCCGGTCCTGGTACCCCGGAGCCACCGAAACCCGTCATCTTGAGACTCATGTACATGTCTTTTGACCTCATCTCATTTTTCTCTTTTCACATTCATGGTAAACCCCCCGGCTTAACAACTAACTAACCTCTTTTCACAAACCCCCCCAGGCATCACGGGCCCTCGCCCTTCTAACCCCAACCGAGCGCGCCTCGGTGCTCCGGTACTTCCACCTCCGCGACGCCAAAATGTCGCTCGCCTCGTGCCTCATCAAGCGCTACGCCGTCGCCAAGCTGGCGCCCTCGTCCCCGCCCTGGTCCTCGTGCGCCATAACCCGCAACGCCCGCACAAAGCCCGTCTGGGTCGACCCGGCAACCTCGACCTCGCCCGTCTCCTTCAACGTGTCCCACCAGGCCGGGCTCGTCGCCCTGGTCGCCTGCGCCTCCGCCTCGGCCGAGCTGGGCGTCGACGTGGTCTGCACCTCGGAGCGCAGGGACCGGGACCACTCCATGATCGCCAAGGAAGGGTGGCCGGCCTTCGTCGACATGCACGCCGACGTCTTCGCCCCCGGCGAGGCGGCCTACCTCAAGTATCAGGTGCTGAGCGCCGTCCCCGGCCTGGTGAGCGAGGCCGCGAGCGCCGAGGACGTGGTGGACGGCAAGCTGAGGGCCTTTTACGCCCTGTGGGCGCTGAGGGAAGCCTACGTCAAGTTGACGGGCGAGGCGCTGCTCGCCAGCTGGCTGAAGGAGTTGGAGTTTAGGGAGTTTAGACCCCCAAAGCCCACGGCGGGCTGGGAAGTCCCCGCGGATGAGGGGGAGGGCAGCCAAGAGGTGGTGGTGGAAGCCGACATTAGGTTCAAGGGTAAGAAGGTGGACGACGTAAACATGTGTTTGAGGTCTCTGGGGGCTGATTACATGATTGCCACTGCTGCGAGGACGCCAGATGATAAAGGGGAAGCGTTGGGGTGGCGGTTGGGGCCCTATGAGATATTATCACTGGATGACGTGTTGGAGTTTGCCGAGTCGAGAAGGTGAACGGTCGACATAACAGCCATGAATGCGCTTACCCATAGGGTTGTGATGACCGACTCACTCTTTGTCCCGTTGGCTTCAATAATATATACATGTACATACATACACAACATCTCATAATTTCTCGCATGATCACCACCAACAATCAGAGGGTTGTGTTATTCTAAAAAAAGAGTTATTTTAATCTTCAACAACAACTAAAACAAATTTCATGTGAAAAGTACTGTTCTCCTTAACACATGGTGCGGTTTCGCGGGGTTCCTTCACATTCTGTTCTGAGTAGGAAAAAAGGAAAAAAAAAAAGAAAAAAATAAAAAGAAAAAAAAAAAAAAGAAAAAAAAAACGTGAGGGTTGGCAGTATATAGCCATCATAACAGACACGGATAGATGATATCTCTCTGTGTGTGATCATCCGTGTGAAAACGGTTGGCTTCCTTTCCCCTCCACCAAAAAATAAAATAAAAATAAAAAATATTACAAAAGGTGAGAAACGTGTATTCAAAGCAGGCCCCCTCTCTGTGGTAGTTCTTTCTTGGGAAACCAGAAGAATGCCAACTCCCTCAACACCTTCCCCCTTTGACAAGGGTATGACAACATCCAAAAAGTCGCCTCGATGAGATCAGGTCGAATCCAAACCCTTTCCTCAAAACAACAGCAAAATCCAAGAAACCACGCAAAGCCTCTCCGAACCTGTAAAGCATGCACACCCTCCCTTCCCCATTTTCCTTTCCGCCGTCGAGTTTCGCCGAAATACCACGGAACTGCCCTCTCATCTTTGTTGCCCACGCCCTCCTCCGCTGCTCAGCTTAATCCTTGTAAAAAATCACTGGTGGTCTCCGTAGTTGTGACCGCCCCGCCCACGATCACCACGGCCGCGATAACCCCCTCTCTGGTACCCCGACCCTCGTCCTCCTCCCCCACGTTGTCCGCGCCCTCCATAGTGAAATCCGTTCTGCCCTTGAGCGCCAACCTGGTATGGAGAATAGATATATCCTCCTCCGCCCGAAAACCCCCTGCCAGTGCCAATAGCATCATTACGACCGCCATTACCAAAAAATCCACCACGGCCAGGTGCTCTCTGAGAGCCATTCACAATAAGCGAATCCCCGTAGCGCCGGGGGCTGGCACCGTTGACGAGCTTTCCGTCACCGTTCGACTCGGCATGCCCGTTTGTCTCGGGTGCCTGCGGCGACGTGTTACCCACAGCGCCAGCACTCTTACGTGCTCGACGATTTCCACGAAACGATCTGTTCGATCGGGGCTTGACATCGACGGTAAACCGGATCTTGTGAATGGGGTCGGTAGCCATGATGTTGTCGGTGAGTCCCGCAGACTCTTTATCCTCATCGGACGCCGTCCACGCCTGAAACAGGTTTTCGAGTCGCTCGAGCTTCCTCAGCTCGGGCACCCAGGCGCGCACGTAATCACCATTCTTGTCGTAGTCAAACGCTTGCTTGACGGGGTTGAAGATGCGAAAGTCGCCGCGGGGGTCGTTGCCAACGCCTGCTACGTACTGCCAGTTGGCCCAGTTTGACGAGACGTCGTAATCGACAAGCAGCATCTCGTACCACTCCGCGCCGTACCTCCAGTCAATCCCAAGATGCTTTGCCAAAAAGCTGGCCACATTCTGGCGCGCACGGTTCGACGTGTATCCAGTGCGCATCAGCTCCCGTTGAGAGGCATCGATGAAGCCCATGCCTGTCGTTCCGGCCTTGAATCGCTCGAGGAAACTGGCAATCGTTTCACAGTCTGGCTTCTGGTTTTCCAGAGCTGTTTCCTTGCGAGGAGATTTCCACTCGACCTTCTTCTTGGAATTCTCGGTCTCGCCATTACCGTTGGCACTATTGCCATTGCCGTTCACTTGCACTGTGCCGTTGGCATTCCCGTTCACTTGAGCTGTGCCGTTGGCATTCCCGTTTACGTTGACATGCCCATTAGCGATGGCGTGTCCGTTACCATTAGCATTTTCGTTTGCGTAAGCGTCGGCGTACTTGTTCTGGGGGCCTTGGAGGCGAAAGAGCTTGTCCTTGTTCTTTTTGTGACACAATCGCATGTAGTCGCGCCAGAACAGCTCATAGCGTATGCTTTTGGTTCCTTCATTCTCTCCCTGCCCGTATCCTTCAACGTCCTTGAACGTGACATCCGTGCCGTCTTCGAATCCAACCATGGCGTGGTGAACTTGGCGGGCAGTCAGACAACCCTGAGCGAGAAAAGCAGAAAGCTTGGTGCTAAAATCGACTCCGAGTAACCCATTCCTTGTTTTGTTATAATTTCCCGCAATTCCGGACTGTATCATATATTTCAGCCGCTCATGAGCTGGACCCTCGCCACCCTTGAAGGGATGTACCGAGTGGCTATCTTCCGGAAATGGCGGCATGTTGGGGAGAAAGTCTCGGATGGGTTGAAGCACCGCCTCCACGAGCGCCGCGGGGTCCTCGGGGATGGAGAAAGGTGCATGCTGTGCTGGAATTGCTGATATCTCGGGAAAAGCAGGCAAGTCGCCCTTCATGGGTGTCGGCAAAACGGCCCTCGGCTTGGGGCGCAGAGGCTCTTGGTTTTTGCGATACGAGGTGAAAATCTCGGGGAGGTCATCCAGGTTGTCCTTGAGCTTGGTGTCACGGCTGTTGTATGCCAGGGTTAGATAAGTGACATCTCCTTTTTGCAATTTCAAATTCTCAGCCACTTACTCGTCGATAAAGTACTTTTCGTCCACCCAAAGCTTGAACTCGGCGCCCATGTCATTGCACAAGGATTCCACATTCTTCTCATCAGTCTTTTCTTCGCTGCCTTCGTGGCTAGTCATCCAAACAGCCTCGACTTTGCATCCGTTCTCGGCCAACCCATGAGCCAGATTCCTGACAACCTCGGGGATCATGCCCACCCGGACCGCGAGGCCGGAGCCAAGAGACTCGAGCGACTCTTTGAGATTCAAGACAGCCTGGGCGATAAACTCGGCCCTGTATTTCCCGCACCGAAAGTAGCCTCCAACTTGACTTCTGGCAGGCTTGTAGGGGCTTGGGCTTCCATCCTTGATGAACCCGGAGACCTCGAAGTGGTTTGCCTGGAAGACGTACAACGGGAGGAAGTAGTCGGGTTTTGCGGAATCAGCCTGCGTAGCCAGCGCGTGTAGGAGCGGGTTGTCCGAAACACGCAGGTCCCGACGAAATATCGCTATCACGACTCTTTTGGCTGCCATGGCTGCGTGGGGAGTTGTGTAGCAATGACCTTGTTGTTCTGGGAGAGCGGCGAAGGCTCGGCGAGGACAGATTTCT
Source organism: Cladorrhinum samala (assembly GCA_033576145.1). Taxonomy (NCBI): domain Eukaryota; kingdom Fungi; phylum Ascomycota; class Sordariomycetes; order Sordariales; family Podosporaceae; genus Cladorrhinum; species Cladorrhinum samala. The sequence continues at coordinate 55,314 of MU864992.1, forward strand.
CAAGGGAATGCTATCAGCTTCCGTCGAGTCCTTAGTCTATGGGCTGCAGGTTGTGGGCCGTCGCTGGCTATTAGGTCGTCCAGCTTGATGATAAGTAAAAGTTTACTTCCCAGTGATGGCGGTTATCAGGACGGAGCGGAATGGGAGGTGGAACGCCCTCATATACACAAGCTCGCGATGGCCTAAACTGAAAAGGACGACGTGTTCTGCACAGGCCTAGTAGCTGGAGGCACGTAGCAAGACAAAGAAGGGAGTCCCCGGGCTCTTGGATACCTTCGAATAAACCTAGAAGTTTAAGTATCCAAGGAATCGCCCTGGTGTTGAGAAAAGAGAAGGAGCTCCATCCTGGAAAGCAGAGCTAGGGCTCCAGTCTATAAGACAAGGCCCGGACCACGGAAGGGGAAAGGGTGGGTGGGGGGGAGGGAAGGCGAGCGGAAAGCCCACGAGCCGGTCGGTAGTTCGAGGCTTGCACCCCACCCTCCTTTCCCAGCTGTTCCCAAACGTCCTGGCGATGCCACTATATTAGCGTAGTAGCCGCACTGCATTGTCCGCAGGCACCGGGGAACGATCTTGCCCCAACTAGCGCATCCCGTGGCGGATTTTTGGAGTCTTGGACATGATGCCGGGCGGGGGCTTCTTTTTCTGGGATCCCCGCTCATCGCCTGACATCTCGGATATCACATTATTTCTGCGCCCTGCCTCGCGTGATGCTGTAATTTTTGCTGAGGTTCCCATTAGGAGTTTCAAGAAGAACATCGACGACATTTCCTGTTCGGGATGGAACTCACGGTTTTGGCGAATTAGATCAGTCGATGCCAGCTCAGGTGGGTCGTGCCTGTAGATCGGGACGGTAATTCTTGGCAGATGGGGACAAGGAGTTGAGGACTCGGTGACCGTCAGCCAATCGGAAACCATTCAGAAATAAGCGGGACGCTCAGACGCAAATGTCACTCAGAACCAGCACTAGCCAAGACCACATTCTCATTCTCTTGGCTTTGATTAGTCTCTGGGTTCCAACAATTCTTGTAATTTGAGGGCGACAAGAATGGGAAAGAGCGCAGCAGATTAGCAAAAACCAAGTTGGAAAGCCTCCTCTCACATTTCGGTGCAAGTGGGAAGCTGGTCCGTTTGTGTGCCCCCTCCCGTCTTCCTGCGACCAGGCGACCTTTGTCTCTCATTCCCCTTCTTTCGGAGAATTCTAGGGTCCTGTGACATCACCTCTGGTGGAGTGGATTTGCCATCTTCTGCAACCACCCTTGCTCTTCCGCTGGACAGGGTTCGAGCAGAAGTACAATGGGGCTGCCATCGAAGAAGAAGAAATACAAAACTTTCCCATGCTCCACGAATCGAGTTTCAAGTTTGAACAAAAGAACATTGGAGCACAGGGTGCCACAGCCCTAGCCTCATGCTAGCCTTGTGTCCGAGTCACATCGCATCAGACAGACTGTGCCTGGTCTGGAACCTTGCTTCCTCGTACCCACCAAGCCACGAACCAGGTTTGTCGTTGCCCTGCACGCCTTGCTTCCCCGGGTACTTACACCGTGCTTCAAGATTCGGGGTTGGTTTGCCACAGGGCCACAGGGCCACGAGTTCTTTCAACTGACAGTTGGTTGCTGTTACCCAAGTCCGCGTGGTTGTGCGGTTGTGTCACCGGAAACCGTTGTCATACAAATTCCTGCTGTGTCTTTACAGATATCAGAGATGACGAGAGTCGGCACTTTCCTGCTATTTTTTCATGGGATCCGGTTTTGGATGGATCATGGATCATTATTACCTTGGGACCGGATCATCACATTTACAGATAGCACCAGAGATTTCAAGAAGGTACCATCACTACAGCCGCTGCGATGCACGTTCTCAACGTCATCCAATGTAAGTGGAGGTTGTGCCAACCCACCTCCCCCCCCCCCCCACACCATTCTCCTCCTCTTCCCCCACACACACCCACACACAAACAATTCCTAAGTGTATTCCTCGTGCATAATGGCCTACTAGTTTTGAACAAAGTGCCGCGCTATACTATTTCCGACACAAATGCGACCATGAACCCAGAATAATTATCGAGTCGAGGACGATCGTCAGGACACTTTCTCGTCTCCTGATCGAGACATATATAGGTAGCCAGGAACACTAAGCCGGTCACTGTCAATATGGCGAATTTGAAAAGTCGGTGAAAGATGATGAGTTTACTATTGTATTGTTCAAGAAAATCGCATACCAAATCCTCAGTCACAAGTCACTGTCTCACCATCAAGTTTTTTTTTTTAGTTTTTTTTTTTTCCGAGACACAATAAATCAAATTCTTCTTCTTTTCGTCTCTCCCGCCCTCTGGTTTCACTAGGTTCTTCTAGACAGGGCAAAGCCAGTTCTGCCTTTCCTGGCTCGATTTCCGGCACCCTGCAGTGAGAATACTACCATCCCATTTCAATATCACCCCCCCCCCCCAATCTGATCGCAACCCTCCAAAAGAATTGCATCGATCACGGCTTCTCCAAGGTTTTTTTGCAATCAAAATGTCATCATTGTTTTATTTGAAACCCTCCTACTTGGCTGTGCTGACAAATAGAGAGGGTACACTACACCTTACGCTGCGTGCAGTTGGCAGGTCCACAAAAAACGGGTATAGCTTCTTGAGGCCTTCCCGATGTCTCTGTCTACGGAGGAAGACCTTGACAAGTCCGTTCCGAATACTGTCGGATACATGATTTATGCGTTTTATGTTGTCGTTCCCTTTGACTTGATCTAAACTCGAACAATAACGGGGGTTCCAGCTTGAGAACGAACGCCAAAAGCTTTTGTTGGAGGCCCCTGATTTGTGATAACTCGAGACATACCCTGGATCGGGAAAACTGGACCTCATGGCGTTTCCAAGCAACCAATCAATCTACCCTTCTCAGCCGGCGAGATTCCGGCCGCCCGTGACGCACGGAGTACTCACATGGACAAAACATACAGCTGAAAGTTGGACGCTTGGAGGGTCTAGGCCAGCGGTTGGAGCACCCTCCAATTTTAGCCCATAATATACTAATTACTCTCTCACCGATGGGGTAGACAACACAGGAATCCACGCGAAAGATCCCCGTCCACTCCCCACCAACGGGAATGTGTAATTGTTTACTCATTCAGGAGTAAGCCAGGATTGTAGTAGTCTCATAATCTCTTGAGATGTTTTTTTTTTTCATCTGGCTAGGCAGACATGAGCATTCCATGACACATTTTCCAAGACACTATCCATCTAGTAGCATATCAGACCTTCTTCTTCTTCTTCTTCTTCTTCTTCTTCTCACCTGTGTGGCCAACACTCAATAATCAATCTGACCGCTTCGTTCGCGAGGCGGGTCCTCCAGAATTCCTCTAGTGTAGTGTAGTATAGGCCGGCGTGCCGTGTTACCCACCCACTCACTCCCTTGCACCGTAGCCACATCTCCTTGTTGTGCCGTACATGCATGGAAAGGATCAGCACGGGTATCGGGACGGGCCTCTGATGAGCGAGATGTCGGGGATTGAATTTTCGTATCAACAACACGGCAGGCAGATCTGAGCGCGTAACAGGGGGGATGGGGGGCGTTTTAAAAAAAGAGATCAGGGGGGTTGCTTAGCTAGTAAGTAGTATGTAAGGTGCGGATTCATGGGTAAGCTCGAGCTCGAAGTGATTCAATAAAGGGCTGTAGGTTGTTTTCAAACAGGAAGCTAGACTTGCAAAAAAAAAAAAAAAAAAAAATTTGGGCGGGAGACGAGACAAATTCCTTCGTGGTTGACCAGAAAAAGATTTACAAGTAATCGGGTCGAGATGGTAGACCCACCACACCATGGACATCCTTCGCTCTGAAGGAATGAACGAATGCAAAAGTGACCCGGGAGACTTTGTGTGTTTGAAATGTATGTGGACAAAAGTGGCTGCACTTTAGCAGTAATCCCCCCCCCTTCCCCCGTGAGAACTAAATCTGGGGCTAAAGTAAGCGATGCTGATCATGAGAATAGACAACTCGCGGACATGGGAACTTGCATAAGAAGAAGCAATGTCGGGCTTTGATAACTTGCTAAAGGTAAGGCCTTGCAGGCGTGCAAAAATTAGCGTGAATCCAGCCAAAAAAAAAAAAAAAAAAAAAAAAAAAAAAGGGGGGGGGGGGGTATTAAGAGTATAATCATCTCATTTCCGACCCGGCCACCAGAGTCAGATAAACTGTAGCAACAATCTACAGTGCTGGTTAATATATTGGTCCAGCAACTTGAAAAGCAAAATATCTAGCCAAAGTCTTGTCGACTCTTCAAGAACAGCTTAAAAGCATTATCTGGTGACTAAAAAGTTGTACCGGAAAACGTTGACAATGGGTGCCCCCAGGCGAGCTCATGAAGAGGTAGCGCTAAATTTGTTGGACAAATAAATATGGCTGTATCCATCGAATACATTCTGTCGGTGCCGGCGGGCATGGTCAGGGACACCTTGGGTGAATCTCGAACCTCCGGAAGGCGTCCAATGCTTCGCTGGCGTGATTCACACAAACCTCTCGGTCTATTTCAAGGTTTGCATACCTGCTTTCAACATCCATGCGATTGTTACACGAGTTTGCTGTAAAGTGCTAAGTGATAGACGCATCTCTCATCGGCTCTTGTTAGTACCGATCAATAATTATTATCGTGTCGATACAACACGTATACCATCAATAATAAGGGTAGGAAACTTACGACTGAAGGTATTTTCGACATGACTTCTTGTTTCATTGATCAACACTTCACCAATGTACCCATAGACGGCAACATGCGAGTTGCTCGCTCTCCACAGCCCTCCCTCCCACCCAAAAACAAAAACAAAAACAAAAATATAAATATATACAAATATTAAAAAAAAAAAAAAATAAAAAAAAAAAAAAAGAATTAAAACGATTGATAGTAAAGAACCAATAAAAGAATCACCACCGACAAATGTAGGAAATACTCTGAGAGTCTATTTCTATATTATACGTAGTTATATTCCACCTTTCCTCAAAACTGGGCATGCGCGTCTGCTTTCCCGTTTCCACCCCAAAAATTATTCTTCTTCTTTCCTTTCCTGCCCTCCCCACCGACAAACAGCGCGTCCGCAATGATGTTGACTTGCCCGCTCGCCGGCTCTACCACCGTGGCATCCACATAGCACTTGTAGTGCCTCTTGCCCCTCTCGCTCTCGGGCAGGTCCTCCTCGGCCCTCGGCTTCACCTTGATGACGTAGAAGCCGTTCGCCAGGGTAGCCTTCTTGTACTGCAGCGTCAGGCTCGCCGTCACTCCCGTCAGCCCGCCCCACTGCTTGAACGCTGCCCGGCCGCAGCTCTCGTCGAGAATTGTGGCCAAGCACCCGCCGTGCACCACACCGGGCCACCCGATCGTCGAGGCGCCAAAGTAGATGACCGAGATGAGCTCGCCCGTGTCCTTGTTGTAAAAGATGCGCTGGTAGCCACCCACGCCCCTGGAGCCCCGGAGCGCACCGGCCGCGATGTGGCTGCGGCGATGTCCAGGGGGGAGGGTGTTGTAGGCGTTCCACGATTCCCATGCCGGATCGGACGAGAGCTGTTTGACGATGGGGAGCTTGGACGCTTGGTCGTGCAGGACCGAGATGGTGTACTCGTCTTCTTCGCTGCCCGGTTCGGGCGGGGTCGGAGGGGATACGAGGAGGCGGGCGGAGGATCCGGCGAAGGAGCCGAGAAGAAGGAAGGCGGCTGCGAAGATGAGGCGGGGGGCAAGCCGCGACCCTTTCCTGTCCTTGCTTTGGTTCGGTGTTAGCTCCGGCGGCACTGGGGGCGCCGGGGGCGCCGGGGGAGGGCCTGCTGGTGTCGGGTCTTGTCGGCGTCTCGGTGAGGTTGAGAAGCGCTGGACGACAATTGTTGATGGCGGCGACGGTATGGATCGGAAGCAGCGAGGAATCGGTTCGGAGACGCGGCGCTGAGCTAGCCTCAATAGCGGACGGCACTGCGCCCGCGAAGCCATTCTTCCGGATCCGCCTCCGAGTGAAACTCGGCGGTTTGATATGTCTCGGAGCACCGAGAAACACGGGATGAGGTTCAGTGTAAGTTTCGGCACGGTGTCGGCAGCTACTTCGTGATTGGTCCGCAGCCTTTGTTGGTAAAGAGCCAAGCCTTTTAGGTCCGATCTTCGACAGGGGTTGTGAGATCTAAAACGTCACCACTTGGTTCTCCGGATCAACGATTCCCGTATAAAGCAAGCAGCAACTCCTCATCAGGTCTTATCAGCTGGTGATTTGGCATCAATTATACATGCTACCGAGCTTCGGCTCACTGTAGCACCCGCAACAGCTTCTTGTTCGGGCCTAGTCGATCATCCTTCCAAGTCGCATTCCAGCGAGCCAGCGAGATGTTCGTCTCAAACAGCGATCAGTGCACCAATCCGGCATTGTGCCCAACGCCCATTGCCGGCTGCGGCCGACGCGCGCAATTGACTTTCCAGGACATGCCGTCCGATCTGTCTGCCAAGCCTTTAACATCGAGTGGTGGCCGTGATGTGCTGCCCATCGAGCTCAGCTACCTAAATATGGGCATTTTTACACTCAGGGTCCCTTTACTTGCTCGCGATTCTCGCGTCCTTGTCTAATCGGTGGAATTAGAAATCAATCGGAGCAGCAATGTGTCCCTTGTCCGAAAGCGATGCGACGACAGCATTGCTATAATTACCTCGATGCCCTTTTCCCCTTGGCTCTTGGTAACTTTCTTTTTGTTTCCGGTTTCCGTCCGCTACGCTTGTTTTCCCCCCAAGGTTTGGCATGACGCATGATAATTCGACTTTTTAACGTTTCGTTCCTGGGACCATACGGCCGCTCAATGCTTTGGGGTTTTTGTTTTTGCTTTGACTTGCCTTTACCTCTCTAATTTTCCATTGCTTGCTTCTCTTGGGAATTTGGCCGGTCTAGACAGAAGGGGCACAACGTCATCACACGCAAAACACACTGCGGGCCAGTATACAAACACGCCCACCAACCATACATGAAAATGGCTTACGATTATGCTCTTGTGTCAGTAATCCCAAGTATCATGTGTCTTTTTGCCCTCGCCCAACAAGTTGTGTCGCGATGCTAACTTGAACCAAACCCCACCATCAGTCACTTGAAATTCACGATACCCCTTGCGCTTTTGCTTACTGGGATTGCTTATCCAATCCTCCACCGGATACACTTCCTTCAGATCGCCAGCCTCATAGTTCTGTCCTTCACGGCCACTCTCCCATGGGATTCCTACCTCGTCAAACAAAAAGTCTGGACATACCCGCCCGACGCCATCATAGGTCCGAGGCTCTGGCGAGTTCCGATTGAGGAGCTATTCTTCTTTGTCATCCAGACCTACATCACATCGCTGTTCTACATCCTGCTCAGCAAACCGCTTTTCCACCCTCTCTATCTCAAGAACCAGAGGAACACTCCAGCATGGATCTCGAGAGGCAAGCTTCTCGGGCAGGGCATCCTGATCGCCTTGACGCTGTACGGCGCTCACCTCATCAGAGCGGGAGGAACGGGCACCTACCTCGGCCTCATTCTCGCGTGGGCACTTCCATTCGCTCTGATCACCTTCACCGCGGCCGGAAAGTTCATCCTCAGCCTGCCCCTGACCTCAACCGTCCTCCCCATACTCATCCCCACCATCTACCTCTGGCTGGTTGACGAGCTGGCTCTGGGGCGAGGCACATGGTCTATTCAATCCGGAACCAAGCTTGACGTGCGCCTCTTTGGTGCTCTTGAGATTGAGGAGGCTACATTCTTCCTGGTGACCAACATGCTCATCGTCTTCGGCCAGGCAGTGTTCGACCAATATCTCGCCGTCATCTTTGCCTTTCCTCACCTCTTCCCGACCGTCACTCGGTACCCAACGCCTATGATGATCGTCCAGAGCCGCCTGCTAAACACCTCTCAATACGATCTAGAAAGGATCCGAGGACTCGAAGACGCAGTGCTCCGCCTCAAGCGCAAAAGCAGAAGCTTCTACCTCGCCAATTCTCTCTTCATCGGACGTCTTCGCATTGATTTAATTCTTCTGTAAGCTATTCTTCCCCCTCCCTCTTTCTCTCACTCTCTCTATTATTGTTCTTTTAAACTGATTTTTCTATTTCAGCTACTCCTTCTGCCGTCTAGCAGACGACCTAGTAGACGACTCCAAATCCCAGGCCGAAGTTCACTCGTGGACTTCAAAACTCTACAGATACCTCGATGTCCACTACAAAACCAAAGCCGCATCTACCATCACCCCATCTCAATACATCTCTGAAGCTTTCCCCCCATCCGCCCGCTCAGCGCTCACCTACCTCCCGGCTTCGATCCTGCCCCCAGAGCCTCTGTACGAGCTGATCCAGGGTTTCGAGATGGACTCTCAGTTCTCCTTCTCTACTTCCCCGACCTCTTCCGAATCCTTCCCAATCCAAACCGAAGCGGACCTGGACCGCTACGGCCAGTGCGTAGCGGGCACGGTCGGAGAGCTCTGCGTCGCCCTCATAATCCACCACTGCGATCCTCACATGCCTGCAGAGAAGCAGCAGCTCCTCCGCTCCGCGTCGCGGAGGATGGGCGTCGCGCTGCAGTACGTCAACATCGCGCGAGACATCGTCACGGACGCCGAGATGGGGCGGGTTTACATACCCGCCACCTGGCTGAAGGAGGCCGGGCTGACGCACGCGGAGCTGATCGCTTCCCCCAGAGGACCGGTGGTCGAGGCGCTGAGGAAACGGCTGCTGGATGACGCTTTCAGCATGTATAGAGCCGCACGGCCTAGCATGGACCAGATCCCTTCCGACGCGAGGGGGCCCATGGTGGGCGCAGTCGAGACGTACATGGAGATTGGGCGGGTACTGAGGGAAAGCGACGAGTTCGTGCTCAGGAAGGGGAAGGCTACCGTACCCAAGTTCAGGAGAGGCAAGACGATATTGAAGGCCTTGTACACTAGTTGATTGGTGATGGAATGGAAATGAGGGGGGGGGGGGGTGTGAGAGAGGGGTGGCGATGGCCCGGCACGCAATTGCTTTTCTTTTCCTTTTCACTTTTTTGGGCCGGGTAGAGAGGTAGAGATCGGGGACATACATATATAGGTTTGGGAAATGGCATGATCGCTCATGCATTTTCGCAGTAGAAGACTTAATTGTTAAAAGATACGACCAAATGATACCTATGCATTCAACATTTTGATTTCTTTTTTATGCTTGTATGTACGAGCGATCTACATATAACGCGCGCCCAAATGCTGCAGAGATTGGAATGCCTTGACGTGAATACATTCCAAAGTATATCATCCAGAGTGCTTTTTTTTTTTTTTTTTTTTTTTTTTTTCATCATCATAACCAATTCATGAAGCGAATCTACTCAGTTGCTGCCTCAGCATCTTCAAACAACACAAGCACGGTACCAGCTTTGCAAATATCCTAATCGGACGGGTCAGCCATTCATCCCATTTAATACACACAAACGGATTGTCATTTGGCAGTAACTTACCCCTTCCTTGTGCGCCAATTTTTTGACCACGCCCTTTTGTGGAGATCTAATCACGGTCTCCATCTTCATCGACTCGATACTATCACCACCACCATATTAGCAAAACGTGTCACAACGAGGCTGGGTCGATCGACCAAAAAAAAAAAAAAAAAAAAAAAAAAAAACTTACACAACCAGCGGCGCCCCCTTCTCAACCTCCTGTCCCTCCTCAACCTCGTTCCTCAAGATCTTGCATGGCATCGGCGCCACCACACTGGCGGCGACATCCTTCAGTCCCAATGCCTTTTCATACCAGCCAGGCTGTTCCAGAGTGAGCTCCGTCTTCTCACCCAGCTGGAAGACAGTCAGCTTTTCCGGAGCAGCCGGGTCTTGCACCAATGTGCTCTCGACTCGCGACAGAGGGAAGAAAGTTTTGAGTTTCTTTGCTGGAGAGGACGGCGCAGAGGAAGGCTCTGCTTCCGAGATAATATTCTCAAAGACTTGAGGAGCCTGGGAGCCGCTCCGCGAAATCGAGATGTTGTAGAGATTGTTTCCGTTCTGAGTAACCTCCACCTGGACGACATCTGGCTGTGTTTCGGCATCGCCGTCCCTCTTTACACGGAAGGCGAATTTTCGCGTGCTTTGCACGGCGGCCTCAACGAAGCCAAGGGGTTTGCCGTGAGGTCCTGAGGGCTGCTGAGATGCTTGCGAGCTGAGAAGACCCAATGCTGCCTGAGCGAATACTTCATCAGAGACGTGCCTATGCTCGAACAGCTCTGTCCTCCACTTATCGATGAAGCCAGTTTCAACGTCTCCCTCGATGAACGCCTGACTTCTGCAGAGCCGCTTCAGGAACTCGATATTCGTGCTGAGCCCGACGACCTCGTACTCGCGCAGTGCGAGCTCGAGTTTCCGGATGGCCGTCTCGCGATCCCGGCCCCGAACAATGAGCTTGGCAATCATGCCATCGTAAGCCTCAGAGACGGTATCTCCTTCAACAAACCCAGCATCGATGCGCACATCCTCGCTGGTCTTGGGCGTGACGAGATGAATCAGTTTGCCGGAATCAGGGAAGAAGCCCTTTTCGGGATTCTCAGCGTAGATTCTGGCCTCGATAGCTGCCCCCCTCTCAAGAATACGCTCTTCAATCTCATCCTGAGTGAGAGGCAGTCTCTCGCCGGCAGCAACCCGGAACTGCCACTCAACCAAGTCAGTCCCGGTTACCATCTCGCTCACAGGATGCTCGACCTGCAGCCGCGTGTTCATCTCCATGAAATAAAACTCGCCCGTGTCCTTATCAAGGATAAACTCGACAGTGCCAGCACCGACGTAGCCGACCGCCAGCGCCGCCGTTCTCGCCTTGTCCCACAAGTCCTTCCTCGTGACATCGTCCAGCACCGGCGCCGGACTCTCCTCGAGAATCTTCTGGTGTCTCCTCTGCACACTGCAATCTCTCTCTCCGAGAGCAACGCAGTTTCCGTACTTGTCGGCAAAGACCTGCACCTCAACATGTCTAGGTCGAACAACATACTTCTCCACGAGCATCACCTCCCCTCCATCACCGAAACTAGCCCTCGCCTCCTGCCTAGCGCTCTTCAGCTGGGCTTCAAACTCTTCATCAGTTTTAACAATGCGCATTCCCTTGCCGCCGCCACCCTTGACACTCTTCAACAGAACCGGGTATTTTATTTTTTGCGCATGCGCTCTCAGCTGCTCAACGCTCTGCTCGGAACCGTGATAGCCGGGTACGCACGGCACCCCAGCGGCGTTCATGATCTCCTTGCTCCTGGCTTTGTCGCCCATATCTTGCATCGCCTTCGGTGGGGGTCCAACGAATCGTATCCCCGCATCCTCGCATGCCTGCGCGAAGGTGGGGTTCTCGCTCAGGAAGCCGTAGCCAGGGTGCAAGGCATCGATGCCGTGCTTCTGAGCAAGCGAGATGATGTGCGCGCCGTTGAGGTACGAACCCAACGCCAGAGAGTTTGGTGAAGCCTTTGCGTGCTGGGAGGACGCATCGACCTCTGTGTAGATGGTCGTGGTGCTGATTCCCATTGCCGCGGCTGTGCTGGCTATTCGCAGGGCGATCTCGCCGCGGTTTGCGATGAGGAGGGACTTGATCGGCTTGATGGACGACGTGTCATTTGAGGCAGATGGATGGGTGGAGATGGGAGACGAGAGCTGGAGATGTCGTGGTGGCGGTGGGAGGTGTGAACGCGAGGGGAGGATGGCATTGGACACGAGGGGCGTCCTTAGACGGTGCGACGTACGCTTGAGGGAGCGCATATTGGGCGATTGGTCTACAACACAACTGTTTCGTGCGAGAATCAGGAAAGATGAAGAGTGAAGTGAATTGGCAATGGGTTCACTGGGACTTTCAAGAGAGCAAAGATGGAGAAGAAAGAGAGGACGTTGTCCCGAGGCCAGCCAGCTGCGAGGGCCGACAGTAGCCGCTCCATTCCCCAGTTAGTGAAGGGGCCAAGAACCGAGAGGTTGGTTGGAGACAAGTGTCCCCGTGACCTTGTGCAGTTTGAAAGGGTTTAAGAAAGCGATCAAGATTGTCAGACCTCGAAATCTGTAAATTGGCACTAATTTGATCTGGATTGACCATTGTAGAAAGGGGGGGAAGCGATTCCGACTCTTATCGCGACCAGAATTTCAACGTTGAATGATTGGAAAACAGCGTTCCCCCAGTCTCGAATTGGCCGACGCAACGTCATTGCTGCCCCCCAAACCGACAAGGATTGGCTGCTTCCCCGCATTAGTCATCCTCTGATCGGGAACATCAAAGAGATTCCCCCCATCGCACCCACTTATTAATGCCCATACCCGATTCTGTCCACCCCAAACCGAGACCGGCCCGTCTGTGGTGAAAGAAGATCTTACTCTTTCAAGATAATCTGTAAAGCTTCAACCCAACTAGCTTAAATTTTTTTTTTAAAAAAATTGTCCTTGCTATCAATCGAAGACAAGGAAGAAGAAGAAGAAGAAGAAGAAGAAGACTTCCGATTTCTCCATTCCTTAATACCACATCATTCTCAAAACCAATTTATAACTCCATCTCCCTTCTGCCCTTCTCTCCTTCAACCTCCCATCTCCCTTCTGCCCTTCTCTCCTTCAACCTCCCATCACCATCATCACCGCCACACAACCGTCCCAAAATGGAACAACGAATCCCCCTCTCTCACGAACCATCAGCAGGCGACACTAACATGCGCATCACCACCTCCCTGCCGCAGGAAGTGATCCAGTGCCTCGAAAGCGCCCGGTTCCTCCACCTCGCCACCTCGTCGTCCCAAAACATCCCCCACGTCTCCCTCATGTCCTACACCTACCTCCCCTCGTCGCCCTACTCGCAGGACCTCCCAGTGATAGTCATGACGACCAACCCTTCCTCCAAAAAATTCAACAACCTCGCCGCGAACCCAAACGTCTCCCTCCTCGTCCACGACTGGGTCTCCCACAGGCCGGCCAACACGGCCGCCCAGGCTAGGCGGCTCTCCTCCGGCTCCAATCCGGAACAGCAGCAGCTGCTGCTGCACCAGCACCAGCAGGCGCAGTCTTCGCTCGCGGCCCTGCTGTTCAACCTGAACACGAGCGCCGTGTCGTCCATCAGCGCGACCATCAACGGGTCCGCCCGGCTGGTCGAGCGCGGGACCGATGAGGAAAAATACTACAGCGATGTTCACCTGGAGAACAACACGTTCGATTCAGCCGCTGGTGGTGAGCTTGGCCAAGGCGGAGACGGGGACAGGTCGCGGCTCGCAGTAGGCAACGATGCTAGAGTCATTGTTGTTGCCATAAAGGATGTGAGGATTGCAGACTGGAAAGGGAACGTGAGGGATTGGGTGATTGCCCAGCCTGGAACAGAGGGGGTGGATGAAGGAGACCAGAGAGTAAATGGCATTCGGTAGCGCGGGCTTTGACAACAGACGAGAGTGGAAAAGCAATCAAGGAATAAAGAAATATGTCAAAAGTGGCCATGTGAGCCCGGACAGAAATCATAATTATTACCCCCGCCGCTTTCATAAAGCTTAATTGCCTCGTCCAGATTTCCTTCATTCTCATTAATAATACAGGTGATGTAGCTATAAAAAGGAAAATGCTTCAGCGAAGCAGGCCCATAAGTACCCATGTCAACTTTTAAAAGGTAAAAGTTCCTCTTCGTATCCCGTTTCTCATGCGCGCCATGAGGATTCCTATTACGCTCAGCAAACCCTAGATTGCAACCTTTCCCGTTTCTATGTTGCTTTTTCGCTTTTGTTTAATCCCCCTTCACCCATCTAAAAACAGGTGAAGTATACACAGAACCACCACATGAAAATTGCCCAATTGTAAGGAAAAGACGCCCCAAATGATATGAACTAACCCCAATAAAATACAAAACGCAATGTCGGACGCCGCCTTAGGCTGTGCATTCGGGCCCGAAACTAGGAGACTTTCTTTCCGCGAGCGTTTTAAATGAAAAAAAAAAAAAAAATGAAAAAAAGGAAATCGACACTTTCTTTTCTTACACTTTCGTTCAGGCCGCCCACTCGACAACCTCCAAGGCACACATCACTAGGAACAATGTTGAAGGGAGAATCCTAAAGGAGGATAAGTGGTCAGTATTATATGGCAAAACTTGACTTGCACGGTGAGAGCTAAACTTACCAGATAACGTAGCTCTGGAAAAGGATTTTGCCCATGACTCCCTCATAGACGTTGTTGATCTGGCAAATCTGAGCCAGCTGCAAGGCGCTCGGGGCGCCAGTCAGGAGGAAGCAGACAATGACAAAGATCGGGTCATCCAGGATGCTGACGGGCACATACTTGGCAAAGATGGCCAGGATGGGCGCCATAATCAACGTCGGGAGCAACATGCGGCTGATGAGTGATGCAATCAGCAGCTTCTTGCCAATTTCCTTCTCCTCTGGATCAGCAGTGTCATGGTTCTGCGTGTTGCGGGCCAAGTTTGCGCCCAGAACCACAAGAATGAGGGGCACAGCGACGCCAGCCGAGGAGCTGATGGCGCTGGTCACACTGGTCTTGACGAAAGTGTCGTCCTTGAAGAACAGTTCCTGGAGATCGGGGACTGAAGCAACGAAAACGGCGATGAGCATAGCCCAGAGAGGCGGGTTCATGAACTCCCAGATGAAGTTATACACTCGCTGCCAGACCTGGTAGGCGCCATCCAACGCAGTTTGAATGGGCCTGGGTAGCGCGCTATAAGTGCGACGACCCATGTCAGAAACCTCCTGCCAGATCTTGGCTTGAAATTTTCTTGCCGACTGCCTCATCCTCAGGGGCATGCCCTTGATACCAGAAGGTGTCTCCGGCTCATCGCTATTACGGATTCGCGGGAAAGACAGGATTCCATCGATGTCTTCCTCACCGTGTTCGTAGCCGTTGACGCCGGCGGTTGTGCTTTTAGGGCCAGTTACCAGTCCCTTGCCATTTCCCTTCCATAGGGGATCTTGCCCTTCGTCCTCAGAATCGTGGGGTGACGCCCGCGACATCCCACCGACAGGGGTACGACCGGCAGGCTCGTAGACACCCGAGTCGTCCGTGTCAGTGTGAGTTGGGCTGTGAGGATAGTCGAATCGATTCTCATCTCCCATCTCGTCGATGCTATCGCCGGTCTGCTGAAGAAGTCCCTCCGACTCCGACTCGCGAGAACGACCCTCTTCGACCGCCTCGTTCACGTACTCGTCGTATTTATCCTTGGGCGCAAGGAGCACGTGGTAACCCCAACTCCATCTGACCAGCTGACCGAGCTGCTGGAAGATCATGAGGTACAAAATACCACGGGCTGCCACCTCATCATCATTATCGCCCGGTACTTTGTCCCAGTGAAGCCCTTTCAATGTCTGCGAGAGAGAAATTACCAGAGAAATCGGCAGGGAGTTCGAGTTTCCAAACACGCCCATGGCGGTCACGAAATTGGAGGCGCGAGGGCTGAATCGGAAGCATTTTGCCACGACCCTCGAAACGGTATATGACACGAGTGTTTGGATGACGAAGATGACAGGAATTACAGCCAAGTCGGCAAGCTTATCGGCATTCAACTGCGAGGCGAGCTTTGTAAAAACTAGTTCCACACAAGTCAGTAAAGCTCGGCCCCAATCCCTAATACAGGCCCCGAAGGGATATCTTCCACAACGTACTCAGGCATGGCGTGAAAAGCATCACGTTGAGATTCGCCAAGAACTTTTGCTTGTCGGCATCAAAATGCCCTAACCTCGCAATGACGTAACCGGGCAAGCTGACGCAAATAACCTCGAGCACAGCGCCGAAGACGAGGAGGACGAGGTGGTCGAGCGGAGGATGA
The DNA here is from genome assembly GCA_033576145.1 of Cladorrhinum samala. Taxonomy (NCBI): domain Eukaryota; kingdom Fungi; phylum Ascomycota; class Sordariomycetes; order Sordariales; family Podosporaceae; genus Cladorrhinum; species Cladorrhinum samala. The sequence continues at coordinate 71,057 of MU864992.1, forward strand.
GACTCATGCGGCGCGACAAAAACGGTAAACGGCGACGGGCGCGCCATTGCGACCTGGTCCCATTGCTCACCGGCAGACCTCGCCGCCAGTCGCAGCGAGGTTGGCGCTCGGAAACCGTCAAAGATACCCATCAATGGTCGCGGTCTGTGGATCTGTCCGGCACGATGTGATGTTGTGGTCTGGTTGAATTAGTTAAAAGAAATAGAGAAAGCAGAAATCAGGCGATGGATGCTTCAACAAATGTCCGCGTATCCGGACTGTTGCAGGCCTTGCAGCTCGGTGTGGATCAATTGGCGCGAAAGGTGTCGGTGAATTCGTCAAGATGACGGGACGGCGCTGTGGGACAGGATCGGAATGAACAAAGAAGGTAAAGCTGCGATAATGGTTTCCGACGGCTACGAATTGAAATGTGAAAGAGGAATCTATCCGCCAGCGGACTCTTTGATGACGGATGTTGGGAAATATGGAGGAAACTGGAAACGCCGTTGGCCAGCCACAGCCATCACCAAATTCCAGAATTCAACCGATAAGACGGCCAAATCTAAAAGTTGCATACAGATGGAGGCGGTCATCTGTTAGTCCAAAACTTTCTTGTTTCAACTGCCGCCAATCACATGTATTTATCACGGCCGCATTACTGGAGGGATAACCCTCTTGCGCATGTTTCAAAAGGTCTCTCTTAACAGTGGGGCCCCCTTCATCCACGCCAAGGGCTTGTCCACCTTTACCGCGATTCGTGAAGGTGCAAGGCCAAGGCCACTGCGGCTGGCTGGCTGGCTGGCGGGAGGACGCCAAAGCAGGCAGTACACTACATACGCACAGCAACGCAAGGGCGCTGGGGCAATGACGTTAGAATCAAACTTGTCTTGGCGTCACTCGCAGTACCGGCAGGGCGGTCCAGGTACTTCATCCGTATCGGAACTCGACAGTGATACGCGAGCTATCGGAGGAGACGGAAACGTGTTCGATTCTCCCCCTCTCGTTGGCCATTTTTTCATCATCAATGGTTACGGTAGTGCACAATCTTTTAAGGCAGTTTTCGGGTAGACGACAATTCCGCAGACAAAGTAATAAGTTGCTCAACAGAGGCATATTACACCCGACTCACCGTCCAATCGATCTCAGGTGAACGCTACCATAAACAGTCGGAAGCCAAAATTAGTGGCTTAACATGGTGACGTTCCCAGTCTTCCTTTTTCAATCCGTGAGACTCGGTGTACGGCGGTCGCGAGCGTGCTATCACATCTCAAGGCGGGATGTTGATTGGGGTCGAAATCCTGCGGAGCGTGCTCCGACTCTCACACAGCTGAGAGTGAGCGAGTCTTGGCTGCTGTCAATCGTAGCTCCATGTCCATCGACCTGACAAAAGCCCAGGTTCAGTGGCCAACATACATCATTTCTCCCAACCCGCGTGATGTCCTAACTTTATTATCAGCTCAACTGTGTAATGCAGGTCGTTGCATATGTTTCAAACTCTCTGTTCTACTTTCAGGTTTGCTTCCAGCTCGGATTTCCTATCGTGGAGAACCAGGCTCCCCACTATTTTCAAGTTAACCAAGTTTGTTGCTGCAAATGCTCTTAGCCTCCTACCTACATACAACCTGCAGTGCAACGGGGAGCCAACCCATACTGTTACACTAGAACTTTCTCGCCACATCTTTTCCTCACAGCCTAGGGCCAAAAAAATTGTTTTGGCTTTAAAGAAAAATAACGTTTGTATTTGTTCCAAGGGTTACGTGTCTTTTTACAACGTCGTGGCCGATATGCTGATGACCTGGCTCAGTCTTGTGGCTGTCTTAGTGTAGTGCATTGCGGCCTCACGGTGCCCCTTCTGGTGTAAGATCGCCGACGAGGTTTCTGTCGGGTGAGGAATTCATGAGAGAATGACGAAGAGCCCAGGCCGTCTTGGCCAACTACAGTTGTTTATGGTCTACGCTTGTGATTGGCGATCTCTTGAACCCCTCTCTTGTGCAGGACCGCAGCCACAGAGACGTCAGTTAGGACTTGGCTGTCTCGGAGAGTCCAGGCCGACAATCGACACAAGCCACATCACAGACGTCATCGTTGTTTTCGCAGAGCGTTTCCCCTGTTTTCCTGTCCCACTGTCGCATCCACCATCCACCACTCACATTTTACACATCCCTTCTTCATGTGCATCAATCAGAATCGTCAAACCCCCTGGCAACCAGTACCTTGAATATTCACGTATAGTTGAAGAAAGAGGGGCCCTTGCGGTCATCAGTGAAGCGTGGACCATGGCCACGTCCCAAAAAAAAAAAAAAAAAAAAAAATAAAAGGAAGAAAGAAAGCTCTCGTCCTCGCTAAATACCCCCTGCAATGCGTTAAATCTTGGCAGTAGCCAGCCAAACTGGCCCAAAAGAGAAAAATGGATGGCCTTATGGATTGCGGAGCAAATGCCCCTTTGGCGTGAGTGCCTGCCAGAAGTTACCCCAACCTCTCCTTCTCAAAAACATCTTCCTTGGTCGACCCTCACAACACCTCGTCTCAGTCGATTTTGTCCCAAGGAATATTAAAGACGACTCAAATTCGCCTCTTCTGGCGACCATTTTGCTGCACCTTCTAAACACCCTTGCACTGCTGAGTCGGACACCCCGCCTGCAGCCAGTGCTCCACCTCCGCCTCCTACATCCCGGCCATTCCCACTTGGGGCTGCTTGGAGTGCTTGGTCATCCCCTCCTCGTCGAGCGTCGTCCTATCTTTCATGTGGGCATTTCTAAGATTCAGATCCCAATTCCCATCCAATTTCTGATTTAATTTTTTTTACAGCCCAAAAATACTTTCTTGCTCGACAACGACGGTCGTCCCCTCGCTAAGAGTTCTCCGTCCCAGCGCGCAAGCTACCCCTCTGGTTTCTTTTTGAAAGAGATCGATATAGCATCAGCTCTGGGATTCCCGTCCCGCCCTCTGGGGCCCGGGTCCTTCTTTAACCTTGGCCGGGAGCCAATTTCCTCTTGAATTTTTTTATTTTATTTTATTTTTTTATTTTATTTTCGCTCAGCCGACAGACCCAAATTTGCACCGGCCTTCTCTCCCCTGCCTACAAAATGTCGGACACACGAGACTTTCAAGAACCGGTAACAACTCCAGACGAGTTCTCGTTGAGTAGCCCGGCTTCACCCTCCTCAATCGATGAATCTTCTGAAACGAGCACCCCTCTCGATCCTCCTAGCGCAACAACCGATGACTCTCCCACCTTCGAACCCCTATTAGGCGGGGACTTGCCTCGTCGAGTACCTTCATTACGGACAATATCCGACCCCCAGCATTTGAGCCACATGAACCCCAGCTCGAGCGTCACAGGCATTTTGAACAACGCGAGGAGACCGCCGCCGAGCGCAAATAACCTGCCTATGGATATCATGGCAAAAGCCCGAGCATTACAAGAACAACGCATGAACATGGGAGCCCGCGGAGCTAATTCCCCAGCAACCATGAATATGGGCATGGGCATGGGAATGGGGATGGGAATGAACATGAACATGAACATGGGCGGAGTAATGGGTAGCGGATTAGCAGGTGGCATGCCTCACAATCTTAAGCTCCCAGGAGGCATGACCCGGCCCATGCCGCACGGTTTTCCAAAGTCAGCACCTGTGGTGCCGGGTGCCCATAAAGCTCCGAGCTTGAGTGAGAGGAGAGCGATGAAGCTCGGTAACTTGGGCGGACCAGGAAGTCCTGTAAGCGCTGCAACGCCGAAGCTGTCGGATATGAACGGTGCGGAAGGTCCGAAACGGCCATCTTTGGGAGATGAAAAACACAGCTCAAAGCTCAGCGACTTCAAGAACTACATCGATGCAGACAAGGGCTGGATTACCTTCGAGGGTGCGGCAACTATCACTCGAACTGGTGTAAACTTTGCCGACGGCCAAACCTTCTCCATCTCGCTTGATCAGATTGAAGTCCTCGACGAGCTCGGCAAGGGCAATTACGGCACTGTATACAAGGTACGACATGCTCGCCCAAAGGCTCCCCGTTTCGGACAAGGCTTGAGCAACTTCAGAACACCCTCACGGCAATCTTCCATTGCCGGTGATGAAGCCGAAATCGCCTCAGCAAATTCCGCATCTGGAAACGACAAGCGGATCACATCTGGAGTGGTCATGGCCATGAAAGAAATCAGGTTGGAGCTCGACGAGGCGAAGTTTACGACCATTCTGAAGGAGCTAGTCATTCTTCACGAGTGCGTTTCTCCTTACATCATTGACTTTTATGGCGCATTTTACCAGGAAGGCGCTGTATATATGTGCATTGAGTACATGGACGGCGGGAGCATCGACAAAATATATGCTGGCGGGATCCCCGAAAATGTCCTTCGCAAGATCACCTTCGCAACGATTATGGGGCTCAAGACCCTCAAAGATGACCATAATATCATCCATCGAGATGTTAAGCCAACCAACATCCTTGTCAACACGAACGGACAGGTCAAAATCTGCGATTTTGGTGTTTCAGGAAACCTAGTGGCGAGTATCGCCAAGACAAACATTGGGTGCCAGAGCTATATGGCCCCAGAGCGCATCAGCGGCGGCGCCCTGGTCGCTGGCGGAGCTGCCGATGGGACGTACAACGTTCAAAGCGATATTTGGAGCTTAGGATTGACCATTATCGAGTGTGCTATGGGGAGATATCCATATCCACCCGAGGTCTCGAGCACAATTTTCAGCCAGCTTAGCGTGAGTCCCCCCCCCCCCCCCTCGGCCGTTTCGTCAAACCAGAAGGCCACTTTTAACCTAACAATATCCACCAGGCCATCGTCGAAGGCGACCCCCCAGATCTCCCGAGTGAAGGTTACTCGACCGCCGCGAGGGACTTTGTCCGGTCCTGCCTCAACAAAATCCCGACCAAGCGTCACACGTATCCGATGCTGTTGCAACACCCGTGGATCAAGTCCCTCGGCAAGCCCGAAACCATCACAGAAGATGCTGAAGCCGAGGCTGCAGCTGCGGATGACGATTTGGTCGATGCGACTGGAGCTCTCAGCATCAGCAACCCATCAGGAATCAATAGTGGTGACCCTGAGGTAGCAGCGTGGGTGAACGGAGTTTTGGACCGCAAAAAGCAGGGACTTTTGCAAGATTCATCTAACAAGCCGGCATTACATGCTGCGCCGTTGGATACAGTATCCAGTCCCGCTGGGAGTCCTTTGGCTGGGTGATGCATTGTAGAATTTCGTATTCTCTTCTTTTCGTATATTTTTCTCTTCCTCTTCTTCTTTTTGTTGTTTACAAACCTCTACATAACATATTTTCACTCTCAGCTTGTGTGTTCATGTGTGTATTATGTGGCTATGACATGGTGGTCTCTGGGGTCCAAAGGAGCAGGGTTGGTTATTATTGCATCGGGGCTTTTCATTATTGAGAGGAAACCAGGTTTATTGCTTGGTATCTATCAAGTATTTCTTCTGGGATATTCGCACATGACTTTGTTTTGTAATTAAATAACCACAGACTTTGCATGAGTGGAGTGGTTTATCACGGTTGTTCTTTTCTTTTCCCTTTTTTTTTTTTTTTTTTTTTCCTTTTCTCTTCATTTCATTTGTCTGTTGATTTATTGATTTATTCAACTCATCTACTTAGTTTGCCAATTTAGTTATTTTCCCTCTATCTCTGTATATATATTCGCGCCATTCTCGTTTATTTTATTTTTTTCTCTTTAGTAAAACCTTTTATCCTAAGGAATTATTACATCATTGTCATTACCTTTCCATAGAATTCTTTTTATTGATCAGCACTTTTCGAGGTTTCCAGCTAATAGTTGACCTCATGGGTGGAATGTCGAGGCCACAACAAAGCCAGGCCCTTATCTCACGTCTCAAATTGTAGGAACTCCATGATTTCATACATATACAGCCTTGGCCACATTCTGGACAAAATATAATTAGGATTTCATTGGTATCATATGTCGTAAAAAAAAAAATTGAGGTATGGTAAACACATACATAGTAGGGCAATAGAGAATCACAAATTTTCCAATCTCTCTTCTTCCCAATTTCAACATTGATAACCAACACCAAGTGCCCCATCATATATTCACAAACCCAGTCACACTATCATTCTCGACAAACAGCCGCTGTCCCGTCCGATCAAGATCATCCAACAAGCTTGGAAAATTTCCCTTTATTACTTGATCTTCATCACATTTCTCTCTCCTCCACTCTTATTAGGGGGGGTTGCTCACTTGGTTTTGGGAGGTCGACTAAACTTAGGGGTACTCTTCCTTAACCCTGCGCCCATCATACGACCTCCGGCTGCCGGTGCTCTTCCGAGAAGGACCGCCCCAGCCGAAACTCTTGCGGGGCGTTCCATGAGCATAGCGGTCCTTGGTATGGCTGCGTCTAGCAAGGCAGAAAAGAATTGTGCTAATCAGCAGGGCAGCCCACGCACCCCAACTGAACCCGAAGGCGTATCTACCAAGCGTCGCGTTCCTGTTGTTATCAACGAACACGTTGCGCATCTTTACGAATGTAGCCCTGTTGTTTGATGTCAGCATTGACCGCTTACCCCACGTAAAGAAAGGATGTGCACCTACGTCATCAATGAAACAGCCGCAGTCAAAAACACCAGCGCGATCATCGAGATGAACCCACTGAGCGCAGCTCCCAGCCGACTGATACAAGCCAAGAATCCGGCGAAAAAAGCGGCAGTCTCGAAGAAGAGCGCAATAAGATAGAATACCCATCCAAACCGCCACATATACCAGTAGGTAGTGCTCGTCGTCCCGCCTCCATGCTTGCCAATCAGTTCTGACGGCACACCAGCGGCATCAGTATCCCACGCATCCCCCAACGGTAAACCTGGGCGAGCAGGGCCACAGTTGAGGTTATCCAGCCCACAGACCTTGAAGTAGGTCCATTGGGAGATGTCCCGGGCTCCAGAGATGCCACTGGTGTCGGCGCGGAGGAAGTAGGTCTGTCTCAGAGGCGAAGTGCGCGTGATGCCCGACAATATGACGAACCAGAGCAGAATAAGCGACCCGGCTAGAAAGATGAGTGCAGAGATAGACTTGATACCTGTTTTAACCCCCCGCGTGTTAACTCTGCCGTGGCCTCCTGACTGGTTACGAGGGGAAAGAAGATGCGACTTACTGCCTGCCATTTTGACGACAAGATTTTGGTATGCGATGCCAATTTAACCAGGTGATGAGAAAAGTTCCCGATAGGAGGCAGCTTTAATAGACAGCGGTCGCCAAAGTCGACCTTGAATATGTTTCGCGCGTCTGGCGTAGGACAGTGTCGACTTGAAAGTATTTGACGTGGTGTTTAGCCGTTTGCCGTTATTATGAATATCTCCTCCCTGCGAAAGCGTTCCGACTGGGAACCAAAAACAGGTCAAGGGAACCCCGAGAGGTTGACTTGTGGCGGTGACGCTAAACAGGCCCCGGGGTGACGGGTGGTTGCAACTTATGAGGTTGGTCTTGGATGGTACAACAAAGAAGTCGACAGGCGGCGAGTCAGGAGGAGGGTTGCGTCACTTGTCCTTTGAGGCGGCGGGAAACAAACAGGAGCGAGCACGCGGTCTTGGTATTTCGTGCTCTACCTTGCGAACGAAACGATAACAAATAATAATAGTGAATAAATGGGAAAAACCAAAGACGCGGAGGAGGCGGTGAACGCAAGGGAGCTTTCGTGACAAAGGCGACGATGAAGATCACAACAGGGGGGAGTGAAAAATTCAGGTGGAGTGTGAAAAAACGAAAAAAAAAAAAAAAAAAAACGATGCTCTGGAAAGTTATAGACACAATTAAAGGTATTATTAGTGATGATACAATATGTGATATTAGGTTAAAAAAAGGTTTTGATTGATGAACTGTTTATAATATGAAAAGAGGAAGAGAAAAGAGCTCGCAGAGGATGATGATGAGGATGTCCCGGAGCATCATCGGGAAACTGGGGTTCACGACCTCAGACAAGAGAGATGGGGAAATAGCAAGTCGTCACACATCTCTACGCATCCATCTTCTTCCATCATCACGCCCCTCTGGGTCTCAGAAGTATAGTGCAGTGCAAGGAGGAAAGAAAGCTTAAAGAGAAATGGGGGTCAAGCAAGAGCGATGGGTGGACTGCCTCCATTGGTCGATCCTTGTCTTGTGTGTTCGACAGCTTTTCTCATGATGGTGGTTGATGGAGTGTGGTGGGGCTGGCTGCAGTTAAAGGGTCTTGAATGACGCATGTGTTGCTCGATCGCTTCTTGGCGACGGGCTCGGCAGAGATCAATGACCCAATTGCGGATCTGAATGAGACTCCACTTGGGCAAGCACTAGTATAGAGGGAAAGAGGACCCCAACAGACGTCGATGTTTCCCTGCGATCAACGTCATCCCATCACACCATGTAGATAATAATTAAGACCCAAATACATCTTGAAACGAAATCAATTGTATAGTATATATACCTACACACTAAGAGTTGGTTTTCGACATGCATTGGCGCTGTAAATCTGTGCATACATGGTGAGAGCTTCATTGGTGATTATCCACCTGAATCGGGCAGATCGGGATGCCATCTGCCTGACAGATGAATTCATTCGTGGACACTCTGAAGTGTTTGTACATATGTAGATACACTGCATAGCAAACCTGATTCAGACGTTATTGTAGAGTTCTCCAGAAAATAGACAATTGTCAAGCCAGCCTTTGATTCTTTTTTTTCTTCTCCTGTTTTATCTATCACCGTCTCAGTAATACATTATCCCTCTGTTTCTCATATCATACCAATAACAGGGTGTCCCAAAATTATCCCATGCTGTCCATAACCGCAATAATGACCGATTATGACACGGCTTCTACCTCCGTCTACCAAAAAATATTTCTAAAGAAAGCTGAAAATGACCATATGGCACCCGAGGAGATTAAAATGATAACAAAAGAGCCTGCATGAAGCCTAGGACGAGAGAAGAAAAGAGCATCGAAACTGAGGGCCCAAGATGGGTTGCCCTCGACGCCGTAACCTGTGCCGGACTGACACCACTTCCACCCCAAATCGACGGCGGAATTGCTGGAATTGGTGCGACACCACCATTGCCTGGGTTTCCGTTGATCGGTGACACCCCACCCCCGCTGCTAGGATCACCGTAATCGCCTACATTGGAGACTTGGTTCTCCTGTTGAGACCCCGCTGGAACTGTAAGAGTGACCGTGTAAAATGAGGTCGTTGACGCCGTGATTTCTGGTTCCATTGCAACGCCCTTAGCTCCAAGGTAGGCAATCGAGTTGGCGGGTGCATATCCTGGAGCCGGGGCCAGAGCAGCTGGAGCCGGTGGTGGGGGAGGGGCCGCGACCGTTTGCGTAACAGTGACAACGGCAGGCGGAGGAGGTGGAGGTGGAGGAGGAGGAGGAGGAGGAGGAGGACAGGGAGCTGCCGCAGCCACCGGTGCCGCGGGCGGGTAAGGTGAGCTATTACCTCCACTCCCTCCATTTCCAGATGAAGGGCATGTTGTCGGAACGATCGCCAATGGACTTTGTGTACCAACGATAAAGACGGTCTCGACGAATGGGCCCTGTATCGTCGGTTGTGGAGGACAAGAACCACCGTTCCCATTGCCGTTGGCATTTCCGTTTCCACTCCCCGCTGGGCATGGTGGTGGCCCGCCATTGCCATTGCCATTGCCATTGCCATTGCCATTGCCATTGCCATTGCCATTGCCATTGCCATTGCCATTGCCATTGCCATTGCCATTGCCATTGCCATTG